>OZ038327.1:2481126-2516311 GCA_964035795.1 Pterobdella sp. o SKG-2022
TGTTACAGTTATTGTAGTTGGCGTTGTTGTTTCTACAGTAGTAACTGTTGGCGTAGATTTAGACAACATTTCTGTCGTTGTTGTCATAATAACAGTTGTTGTTTGCGTTGATGTTGCAATCGTTGTCGAAACTGTTGTAGCTGTAGCCAATGAAGTTGTTGTTACAGTTATTGTAGTTGGCGTTGTTGTTTCTACAGTAGTAACTGTTGGCGTAGATTTAGACAACATTTCTGTCGTTGTTGTCATAATAACAGTTGTTGTTTGCGTTGATGTTGCAATCGTTGTCGTAGTTGTTAGAGTTGTTGTTTCTACAGTAGTAACTGTTGGCGTAGATTTAGACAACATTTCTGTCGTTGTTGTCATAATAACAGTTGTTGTTTGCGTTGATGTTGCAATCGTTGTCGAAACTGTTGTAGCTGTAGCCAATGAAGTTGTTGTTACAGTTATTGTAGTTGGCGTTGTTGTTTCTACAGTAGTAACTGTTGGCGTAGATTTAGACAACATTTCTGTCGTTGTTGTCATAATAACAGTTGTTGTTTGCGTTGATGTTGCAATCGTTGTCGAAACTGTTGTAGCTGTAGCCAATGAAGTTGTTGTTACAGTTATTGTAGTTGGCGTTGTTGTTTCTACAGTAGTAACTGTTGGCGTAGATTTAGACAACATTTCTGTCGTTGTTGTCATAATAACAGTTGTTGTTTGCGTTGATGTTGCAATCGTTGTCGAAACTGTTGTAGCTGTAGCCAATGAAGTTGTTGTTACAGTTATTGTAGTTGGCGTTGTTGTTTCTACAGTAGTAACTGTTGGCGTAGATTTAGACAACATTTCTGTCGTTGTTGTCATAATAACAGTTGTTGTTTGCGTTGATGTTGCAATCGTTGTCGAAACTGTTGTAGCTGTAGCCAATGAAGTTGTTGTTACAGTTATTGTAGTTGGCGTTGTTGTTTCTACAGTAGTAACTGTTGGCGTAGATTTAGACAACATTTCTGTCGTTGTTGTCATAATAACAGTTGTTGTTTGCGTTGATGTTGCAATCGTTGTCGAAACTGTTGTAGCTGTAGCCAATGAAGTTGTTGTTACAGTTATTGTAGTTGGCGTTGTTGTTTCTACAGTAGTAACTGTTGGCGTAGATTTAGACAACATTTCTGTCGTTGTTGTCATAATAACAGTTGTTGTTTGCGTTGATGTTGCAATCGTTGTCGAAACTGTTGTAGCTGTAGCCAATGAAGTTGTTGTTACAGTTATTGTAGTTGGCGTTGTTGTTTCTACAGTAGTAACTGTTGGCGTAGATTTAGACAACATTTCTGTCGTTGTTGTCATAATAACAGTTGTTGTTTGCGTTGATGTTGCAATCGTTGTCGAAACTGTTGTAGCTGTAGCCAATGAAGTTGTTGTTACAGTTATTGTAGTTGGCGTTGTTGTTTCTACAGTAGTAACTGTTGGCGTAGATTTAGACAACATTTCTGTCGTTGTTGTCATAATAACAGTTGTTGTTTGCGTTGATGTTGCAATCGTTGTCGAAACTGTTGTAGCTGTAGCCAATGAAGTTGTTGTTACAGTTATTGTAGTTGGCGTTGTTGTTTCTACAGTAGTAACTGTTGGCGTAGATTTAGACAACATTTCTGTCGTTGTTGTCATAATAACAGTTGTTGTTTGCGTTGATGTTGCAATCGTTGTCGAAACTGTTGTAGCTGTAGCCAATGAAGTTGTTGTTACAGTTATTGTAGTTGGCGTTGTTGTTTCTACAGTAGTAACTGTTGGCGTAGATTTAGACAACATTTCTGTCGTTGTTGTCATAATAACAGTTGTTGTTTGCGTTGATGTTGCAATCGTTGTCGAAACTGTTGTAGCTGTAGCCAATGAAGTTGTTGTTACAGTTATTGTAGTTGGCGTTGTTGTTTCTACAGTAGTAACTGTTGGCGTAGATTTAGACAACATTTCTGTCGTTGTTGTCATAATAACAGTTGTTGTTTGCGTTGATGTTGCAATCGTTGTCGAAACTGTTGTAGCTGTAGCCAATGAAGTTGTTGTTACAGTTATTGTAGTTGGCGTTGTTGTTTCTACAGTAGTAACTGTTGGCGTAGATTTAGACAACATTTCTGTCGTTGTTGTCATAATAACAGTTGTTGTTTGCGTTGATGTTGCAATCGTTGTCGAAACTGTTGTAGCTGTAGCCAATGAAGTTGTTGTTACAGAAATTGTAGTTGGCGTTGTTGTTTCTACAGTAGTAACTGTTGGCGTAGATTTAGACAACATTTCTGTCGTTGTTGTCATAATAACAGTTGTTGTTTGCGTTGATGTTGCAATCGTTGTCGAAACTGTTGTAGCTGTAGCCAATGAAGTTGTTGTTACAGTTATTGTAGTTGGCGTTGTTGTTTCTACAGTAGTAACTGTTGGCGTAGATTTAGACAACATTTCTGTCGTTGTTGTCATAATAACAGTTGTTGTTTGCGTTGATGTTGCAATCGTTGTCGAAACTGTTGTAGCTGTAGCCAATGAAGTTGTTGTTACAGTTATTGTAGTTGGCGTTGTTGTTTCTACAGTAGTAACTGTTGGCGTAGATTTAGACAACATTTCTGTCGTTGTTGTCATAATAACAGTTGTTGTTTGCGTTGATGTTGCAATCGTTGTCGAAACTGTTGTAGCTGTAGCCAATGAAGTTGTTGTTACAGTTATTGTAGTTGGCGTTGTTGTTTCTACAGTAGTAACTGTTGGCGTAGATTTAGACAACATTTCTGTCGTTGTTGTCATAATAACAGTTGTTGTTTGCGTTGATGTTGCAATCGTTGTCGAAACTGTTGTAGCTGTAGCCAATGAAGTTGTTGTTACAGTTATTGTAGTTGGCGTTGTTGTTTCTACAGTAGTAACTGTTGGCGTAGATTTAGACAACATTTCTGTCGTTGTTGTCATAATAACAGTTGTTGTTTGCGTTGATGTTGCAATCGTTGTCGAAACTGTTGTAGCTGTAGCCAATGAAGTTGTTGTTACAGTTATTGTAGTTGGCGTTGTTGTTTCTACAGTAGTAACTGTTGGCGTAGATTTAGACAACATTTCTGTCGTTGTTGTCATAATAACAGTTGTTGTTTGCGTTGATGTTGCAATCGTTGTCGAAACTGTTGTAGCTGTAGCCAATGAAGTTGTTGTTACAGTTATTGTAGTTGGCGTTGTTGTTTCTACAGTAGTAACTGTTGGCGTAGATTTAGACAACATTTCTGTCGTTGTTGTCATAATAACAGTTGTTGTTTGCGTTGATGTTGCAATCGTTGTCGAAACTGTTGTAGCTGTAGCCAATGAAGTTGTTGTTACAGTTATTGTAGTTGGCGTTGTTGTTTCTACAGTAGTAACTGTTGGCGTAGATTTAGACAACATTTCTGTCGTTGTTGTCATAATAACAGTTGTTGTTTGCGTTGATGTTGCAATCGTTGTCGAAACTGTTGTAGCTGTAGCCAATGAAGTTGTTGTTACAGTTATTGTAGTTGGCGTTGTTGTTTCTACAGTAGTAACTGTTGGCGTAGATTTAGACAACATTTCTGTCGTTGTTGTCATAATAACAGTTGTTGTTTGCGTTGATGTTGCAATCGTTGTCGAAACTGTTGTAGCTGTAGCCAATGAAGTTGTTGTTACAGTTATTGTAGTTGGCGTTGTTGTTTCTACAGTAGTAACTGTTGGCGTAGATTTAGACAACATTTCTGTCGTTGTTGTCATAATAACAGTTGTTGTTTGCGTTGATGTTGCAATCGTTGTCGAAACTGTTGTAGCTGTAGCCAATGAAGTTGTTGTTACAGTTATTGTAGTTGGCGTTGTTGTTTCTACAGTAGTAACTGTTGGCGTAGATTTAGACAACATTTCTGTCGTTGTTGTCATAATAACAGTTGTTGTTTGCGTTGATGTTGCAATCGTTGTCGAAACTGTTGTAGCTGTAGCCAATAAAGTTGTTGTTACAGTTATTGTAGTTGGCGTTGTTGTTTCTACAGTAGTAACTGTTGGCGTAGATTTAGACAACATTTCTGTCGTTGTTGTCATAATAACAGTTGTTGTTTGCGTTGATGTTGCAATCGTTGTCGAAACTGTTGTAGCTGTAGCCAATGAAGTTGTTGTTACAGAAATTGTAGTTGGCGTTGTTGTTTCTACAGTAGTAACTGTTGGCGTAGATTTAGACAACATTTCTGTCGTTGTTGTCATAATAACAGTTGTTGTTTGCGTTGATGTTGCAATCGTTGTCGAAACTGTTGTAGCTGTAGCCAATGAAGTTGTTGTTACAGTTATTGTAGTTGGCGTTGTTGTTTCTACAGTAGTAACTGTTGGCGTAGATTTAGACAACATTTCTGTCGTTGTTGTCATAATAACAGTTGTTGTTTGCGTTGATGTTGCAATCGTTGTCGAAACTGTTGTAGCTGTAGCCAATGAAGTTGTTGTTACAGTTATTGTAGTTGGCGTTGTTGTTTCTACAGTAGTAACTGTTGGCGTAGATTTAGACAACATTTCTGTCGTTGTTGTCATAATAACAGTTGTTGTTTGCGTTGATGTTGCAATCGTTGTCGAAACTGTTGTAGCTGTAGCCAATGAAGTTGTTCTTACAGTTATTGTAGTTGGCGTTGTTGTTTCTACAGTAGTAACTGTTGGCGTAGATTTAGACAACATTTCTGTCGTTGTTGTCATAATAACAGTTGTTGTTTGCGTTGATGTTGCAATCGTTGTCGAAACTGTTGTAGCTGTAGCCAATGAAGTTGTTGTTACAGTTATTGTAGTTGGCGTTGTTGTTTCTACAGTAGTAACTGTTGGCGTAGATTTAGACAACATTTCTGTCGTTGTTGTCATAATAACAGTTGTTGTTTGCGTTGATGTTGCAATCGTTGTCGAAACTGTTGTAGCTGTAGCCAATGAAGTTGTTGTTACAGTTATTGTAGTTGGCGTTGTTGTTTCTACAGTAGTAACTGTTGGCGTAGATTTAGACAACATTTCTGTCGTTGTTGTCATAATAACAGTTGTTGTTTGCGTTGATGTTGCAATCGTTGTCGAAACTGTTGTAGCTGTAGCCAATGAAGTTGTTGTTACAGTTATTGTAGTTGGCGTTGTTGTTTCTACAGTAGTAACTGTTGGCGTAGATTTAGACAACATTTCTGTCGTTGTTGTCATAATAACAGTTGTTGTTTGCGTTGATGTTGCAATCGTTGTCGAAACTGTTGTAGCTGTAGCCAATGAAGTTGTTGTTACAGTTATTGTAGTTGGCGTTGTTGTTTCTACAGTAGTAACTGTTGGCGTAGATTTAGACAACATTTCTGTCGTTGTTGTCATAATAACAGTTGTTGTTTGCGTTGATGTTGCAATCGTTGTCGAAACTGTTGTAGCTGTAGCCAATAAAGTTGTTGTTACAGTTATTGTAGTTGGCGTTGTTGTTTCTACAGTAGTAACTGTTGGCGTAGATTTAGACAACATTTCTGTCGTTGTTGTCATAATAACAGTTGTTGTTTGCGTTGATGTTGCAATCGTTGTCGAAACTGTTGTAGCTGTAGCCAATGAAGTTGTTGTTACAGTTATTGTAGTTGGCGTTGTTGTTTCTACAGTAGTAACTGTTGGCGTAGATTTAGACAACATTTCTGTCGTTGTTGTCATAATAACAGTTGTTGTTTGCGTTGATGTTGCAATCGTTGTCGAAACTGTTGTAGCTGTAGCCAATGAAGTTGTTCTTACAGTTATTGTAGTTGGCGTTGTTGTTTCTACAGTAGTAACTGTTGGCGTAGATTTAGACAACATTTCTGTCGTTGTTGTCATAATAACAGTTGTTGTTTGCGTTGATGTTGCAATCGTTGTCGAAACTGTTGTAGCTGTAGCCAATGAAGTTGTTGTTACAGTTATTGTAGTTGGCGTTGTTGTTTCTACAGTAGTAACTGTTGGCGTAGATTTAGACAACATTTCTGTCGTTGTTGTCATAATAACAGTTGTTGTTTGCGTTGATGTTGCAATCGTTGTCGAAACTGTTGTAGCTGTAGCCAATGAAGTTGTTGTTACAGTTATTGTAGTTGGCGTTGTTGTTTCTACAGTAGTAACTGTTGGCGTAGATTTAGACAACATTTCTGTCGTTGTTGTCATAATAACAGTTGTTGTTTGCGTTGATGTTGCAATCGTTGTCGAAACTGTTGTAGCTGTAGCCAATGAAGTTGTTCTTACAGTTATTGTAGTTGGCGTTGTTGTTTCTACAGTAGTAACTGTTGGCGTAGATTTAGACAACATTTCTGTCGTTGTTGTCATAATAACAGTTGTTGTTTGCGTTGATGTTGCAATCGTTGTCGAAACTGTTGTAGCTGTAGCCAATGAAGTTGTTGTTACAGTTATTGTAGTTGGCGTTGTTGTTTCTACAGTAGTAACTGTTGGCGTAGATTTAGACAACATTTCTGTCGTTGTTGTCATAATAACAGTTGTTGTTTGCGTTGATGTTGCAATCGTTGTCGAAACTGTTGTAGCTGTAGCCAATGAAGTTGTTGTTACAGTTATTGTAGTTGGCGTTGTTGTTTCTACAGTAGTAACTGTTGGCGTAGATTTAGACAACATTTCTGTCGTTGTTGTCATAATAACAGTTGTTGTTTGCGTTGATGTTGCAATCGTTGTCGAAACTGTTGTAGCTGTAGCCAATGAAGTTGTTGTTACAGTTATTGTAGTTGGCGTTGTTGTTTCTACAGTAGTAACTGTTGGCGTAGATTTAGACAACATTTCTGTCGTTGTTGTCATAATAACAGTTGTTGTTTGCGTTGATGTTGCAATCGTTGTCGAAACTGTTGTAGCTGTAGCCAATGAAGTTGTTGTTACAGTTATTGTAGTTGGCGTTGTTGTTTCTACAGTAGTAACTGTTGGCGTAGATTTAGACAACATTTCTGTCGTTGTTGTCATAATAACAGTTGTTGTTTGCGTTGATGTTGCAATCGTTGTCGAAACTGTTGTAGCTGTAGCCAATAAAGTTGTTGTTACAGTTATTGTAGTTGGCGTTGTTGTTTCTACAGTAGTAATTGTTGGCGTAGATTTAGACAACATTTCTGTCGTTGTTGTCATAATAACAGTTGTTGTTTGCGTTGATGTTGCAATCGTTGTCGAAACTGTTGTAGCTGTAGCCAATAAAGTTGTTGTTACAGTTATTGTAGTTGGCGTTGTTGTTTCTACAGTAGTAACTGTTGGCGTAGATTTAGACAACATTTCTGTCGTTGTTGTCATAATAACAGTTGTTGTTTGCGTTGATGTTGCAATCGTTGTCGAAACTGTTGTAGCTGTAGCCAATGAAGTTGTTGTTACAGTTATTGTAGTTGGCGTTGTTGTTTCTACAGTAGTAACTGTTGGCGTAGATTTAGACAACATTTCTGTCGTTGTTGTCATAATAACAGTTGTTGTTTGCGTTGATGTTGCAATCGTTGTCGAAACTGTTGTAGCTGTAGCCAATGAAGTTGTTGTTACAGTTATTGTAGTTGGCGTTGTTGTTTCTACAGTAGTAACTGTTGGCGTAGATTTAGACAACATTTCTGTCGTTGTTGTCATAATAACAGTTGTTGTTTGCGTTGATGTTGCAATCGTTGTCGAAACTGTTGTAGCTGTAGCCAATGAAGTTGTTGTTACAGTTATTGTAGTTGGCGTTGTTGTTTCTACAGTAGTAACTGTTGGCGTAGATTTAGACAACATTTCTGTCGTTGTTGTCATAATAACAGTTGTTGTTTGCGTTGATGTTGCAATCGTTGTCGAAACTGTTGTAGCTGTAGCCAATAAAGTTGTTGTTACAGTTATTGTAGTTGGCGTTGTTGTTTCTACAGTAGTAACTGTTGGCGTAGATTTAGACAACATTTCTGTCGTTGTTGTCATAATAACAGTTGTTGTTTGCGTTGATGTTGCAATCGTTGTCGAAACTGTTGTAGCTGTAGCCAATGAAGTTGTTGTTACAGTTATTGTAGTTGGCGCAATATTGTCCAATCTATTTTTATTATGTTTTCATATTTTTTCATTTAAACTTTTATAATTTTATTATTATCTTCAATATTCTTATTTTTATCGTTTTTTTAAAATTATTTTTCAAATATTTTTTATTTTTCATGGTCAGCATTGTCATTTCACACACACATCATTAATAAGTTGCAGGTCATGACCCATATGAAGGACATAAAAGGTCATTACCATCACCTGGTTTCCCACCATCTTCTTCTTCTTCTTCCTCATCCTCATTCTTTCATCTATCTTCTGTATTTCCATCATCCCCTTTTTCTTCATCATCATCCTCTTCAAAACATCCGAATTATAAGCCGTTGAGTTTGAGAGAACTGTATCAGTACAAAATAGCCAAGGTTTTCTCGCGATTTGGTTAGTGAGAATAACAATAATAATAATAATAATAATAATAATAATAATAATTTATTGAAAAATAACAATAATAAAATGCAGTATTAATTTTTAAAGCAATGTTTTTCAATTTTTATAATAGTTCTCTAAATATTCAACTATTATAGAATTTTAAAAATTTCCAGGAGCAAAAAATGGAAAAGTAATAATAATAAAAATAACAATAAAAAAATGAAAATATGAATAACAATAATAATAATAGTAACAATAAAAAATATGTAATAAATAGAACCCCCGATTACGACATTAGTGATTATAATAAAATGAATAATAAAAAGGAAATTAATAATAAAAATAAAAAAGAGTATTATTTTAATAATATTCCTAGTTATGATTATGATGATTTGATCAAAGAAAAACTGCCCCAGCGCCCATCCTGGATTGAAAAACTGATGAAAAACAAAAATCATAATGAAGTGGATAATAATAAGAATAATAATGAAACAAGTGATTCGATTTATGATGATATTTATACGGATTGGTACAAAGCAGAAGTCAAAAATTAATAATGTGGATAATAGGAATAATAAAAAAATCATTGATGATAAAATCCATGAAATATCAAAAAATATAATAATTTCGATTACGATCGCGATTATTTCAAAAAATATTAATCTTTTTCTTGTTACTATTATTAGTAACCAATGACGTTTTAGGATTCGAGTATTTGAAAATGAAGACGCTCTTTTTGATAAATTTCTATATAAGTCGGTCACCAGTTGCCCCAATTTGGGTTTCAGTGGCGTAATAGATTGATTGACAGGGCGCTTCTCCTTGTGACATGATATTTACTCAATAAAGTTTGAGATTTGAAATTTATTTTTGAAATCGTATCGATATTGTTATTATTTATGTTGCTTACTTACTTAGACCGACTTTTAGGTCGAGCCAAATTGTTAATAAAAAAAGAAATAAACTTTTCTATTAATTGCATCCATCGTGGTCTGCAAGGTTAGAATTCAATTAAAAAATTTCCAAATTAAAGCAACACCATGAAAAAATATTCATAAAGTAAAAAGACGGCTAGCTCAGTAGAAAAGAAATTTCTTACGTCTTCTCCATTCGCTATTATATCAATTCATTCAACGTCGAATACCAAGTAGTTATCATTTTTATCAAAAACCTTAACTAAAACTCATGACAAAACAGCCTCATATCACAGAAGTTATGACATCTGCGTAGAAATAAGCCAATAAACCAGGGCGAGAAAGAGAAGTTTTGGTAGATACTTAAGCATGACAGATGATGCTGTATCTATCATATAGAGTCCTGTAAGTGAAGATTTGAGTTAAATTGATTACTTTACATTTTTTTGCTGAAAACGGGACAACTGAGAGTTTTTTATTCACTTAAGATTTTACCATTGTGAAACTTACTTTCACAACTTGTGAATCGTCTAGCGATTATTTTCTTTGTAAACCCATCTGAGCAAGTACATTGTCCAGTAGCTGAAAAAATAGAATTTCATTAATTTTCCAAGATTTACAGAATTAACTGTAGGTTTGTGTAGTGATTCATATCCCCAACTGAAATATAAAACATTATGAGACCCAAAACTAAGATCAGTAATATTAAATTACCATAAAATATAACAAAATGAATTTTTTTATTGAATTGAATATTCACTTATATTAAATGACACTTTGCTCCTCTTGTAACCGATGATGGTTATATCAAGTGCTTCTAGTTTCTCAGAAAAAATATTTGGCCAGTCATTACGGAGTTTTGACCTTTCATCGTGTCTACTAGGATTTGGTTGGAAATCTAGAGCGTAAAATATACTTATGGCACCACCAGCAGTAAAGATCTGAATTTATGGAAAAGTTTCTCGTCAGATAAGCACTTGTTTTTGAGTCTAATACATTCATTGTTTGATACTTAATATCTATGAATATAATCTTTATTGATTTTCTAGCATGAACTTGGAAAGATTGACTTGTGGGCATACACACTCTCTGGTATACCAGTGAAGAACCTCCAAATTGCAGCCTGTTCGTCCAATTTTTTATCACTCTGCTCATACTTAGTCTGGCTGCAAGAGCCGAGTACAAGGGCTTCAAAAGATCATACCAATACGTTGAGGCCCAATTAATGTTAATTGCCTTTTTGATTATTTCCAAAATTGATGAACTTTTCCTTTTTGTTTCAAAATACTGACTTTCGGTAATCTTGAAAAAAATTAAGTAAGAATTATTTCGTAAAAAACAGGTCTTTTAAATCTACAAAACCTGTCAAATGCCTCCATAGAATCCGGCTTTGAAAGTCTTAGAGGCCTGTCCATTGTCACTTACAGCTTTAGCCAACCTTCTCAACATCTGCGCATCATCCTTAAACACACATTTCTCATGTATTATTGCTATGGTAGCTTCCACAACATCAGGCTCTGAGGCTTTTTCAACTAGATTCAAGTCTGTAATGGCGTTGCATGAAATTAAGAATGTGCTTAGATAAAACAAAAACATTTTCATTTTTTCTGAAATGTTTGACGGTTTGGGTCTTTTTATATTAAGAAGCATCTGGATATGGCTGATAAAATATCTAAAGAACCATTTTGAAACAATTCAGCACAATTAAATACAATTAAATAACTCATAACAATTTTAAATTTTGCTAAAAATTCGATACCATTAAAATCTAATTTTCCTCAAATATTTGTCCTCGTTACTCACAATATAATTTGTCCAAAAACATTATTAACTTTTCAACTGCACAAAACAAAATAATATAAAATTAATTGTTTTCAAATAGACAATTATACATAATCGCTATCTTTGAATTTTTTTCTGGACGATTGAAAATCTAAAACAAATTTTTTTTTTAGTAATTTGTCACGAAATTTTGCAGTATATATTAAAACTTTGGAGAAAATGTTTTAGTTTTTGTAGAGCTTAATTACATTAAAAGCTTCCTAACTTGAAAGTTCAGAGCAAATGGTTAGTTTTAGATACTCTCAAAACCAAAGTAGATTTTATTATAAAATCATTTTTATTTGGAAGCTATAAATCTTAAAGTTTTTTCAAAATAAATCCAATATAATCGACGATAAATCTTTTCTAAACAAAGCGCTTAGTTGCTTAAAACTAGACCTAACTTAGAATTTTCGTAAGGTTGAAAAACTAGAATGCAGCTCGTTACTAAACTCCCAAAATTTTGCACCAAGTTCAATGGTATATTTTATAAAAATAAAAACCAAACATTTAAGAAAAAACATATCAACTGTTCAATCTAAATATTTTTTAAAGGGTCTAATTTGCGGTTCATGGCCGCAGTGGCTGCAAAACAGAAGCAAGGTGAAATAAGAAAAACTTTATCGAATTTATACTATATTATATTTATAATCTTGAGGTTGAACTATTAATGCCAGTGCATGGTTTTCAAGATGTTTTGTTGATGCTTCTTTAGAATAAAATGTGGCCTGTATATGTTATCAACAATTCTTCTGCTAAACTTTATAACATAATATTTATAACACGTTTTTGGAAATTTCATGAAAATTATTTCTATAATTCAAGCTATTTATATTAAATTTTGTGATTGTTCAGCCTCTTACAGGCACCTAGCAAGTTATCTCATGATGACAGAAAGCTAATTGAAAAGTTTTATTCCACTAAAAATTTAAACCATGTTTCAAATTCATGTTGAAGTTATTTTTCTTATTGTTTTCAATATATTTCATATTCATCTTTATTATTATTTCTATTATCATTCTTTATTATTTCTATTATTATTATTCTTATTTTTATTGCTCATCAGCTCCTGTAGCACATAGCCAACCTCATGCAAAGAACATTGTTCTAATTGAAGGAGTCAGAACACCATTCTTAGTGTCAGGTGGTCATAGTAATAGTAGTCTAACAATAAAAATAATAATTCAATAATAAAAATTGTGTAATCATAAATTAAAATTGTAATAGCTTAAATATAATGAAACTAAAAATAGCACTGAAAGAAACAAACACAGAATTTTGTATAAACTTAATACACTTAGCTAATAAATTTTGAGTGATTTTTTCTTGTGATTGTTTCTATCACTATTTGATTCAGGCTATTCTACATCATAATAATAACAGCATTGTAAAAGTTCACTTCTAATAAATTCAATAGTATTAAAAACAACAATAATAAAAAATAATAATAATAACTTACCCCATAGGCACAGACTATAAAGAGCTTATGGGACATGATTTGGCTAGAGCTGCATTGATGTTTGTTTATTATTATTGTTATTATTAATGTTTATTTTATTATTATTGTTTTTGTTAATCCTTTTTATTGATATTGTTTTTACGTTGTTATCAGAGGACTAATGAGAAGAACTGATGTTCCATTAGGTTGGTTGAAGAATATTACAATTTGATTTTATTATTATTACTATTCTAATTATTGTTGTCATATTTGTTATTATTACTATTCTAATTATTGTTGTCATATTTGTTATTATTACTATTCTAATTATTGTTGTCATATTTGTTATTATTACTATTCTAATTATTGTTGTCATATTTGTTATTATTACTATTTTTATCATTGTTTTTAATATTATTTTGTGTTGTTATATGTTTATTTAGCATTATAACTATTTGGCGTTGTTGTTATTTTTTTTATTTGTTATATTTTCCAATCAATATTTTTTCAATGTCACCTCTTCTTTTCCATAACATTAATTTTCTACTCATTCTCTCATCTTATTGTTTCATCTTTTACTCACTTTTTCATTATTTTTTGCTCTTCACCTTTCCTCCTCCTCCTCCTCCTCCTCCTCCTCCTCCTCCTCCTCCTCCTCCTCCTCCTCCTCCTCCTCCTCCTTCTCCTTCCACAGACACCATAGAACACATAATCATGGGTACAGTAATTCAAGAGGTCAAGACTAGCAATGTAGCTCGAGAGGTTGGTTTATTTTTTTTTAATTTTATATTTATTGTTTTATATCTATTGAATTTCAGTTTTGCTTTTGTTTATTTTATCATTTGTTTTATTTATTAATTTTCTTGTTTTGGGTTTTTTCATTGATTTTATTTTTTTTCTTTGATCATTTTTGAAATTTTTTTTATCACTTTTCTCGTCTTCCTCCTCCTTGTCATCATCATTATCTTCCTCCTCCTCTTTAAAGGCATCGTTGGGGGCGGGGTTTCCATTGAGCATTCCCGCACATACAGTAGCTCAAGCTTGCATCTCAGCCAACCAAGCCATCACTTCCGGTTTCTATTACTTTTCAGTGCTTTTGGTTTTACATGTCATTATACAAAGTTTTTTTTTTAATTATTTTTATTATTATTAAAATTATAAATACTATTGTTTTCATTATTATGCAGGAATTGTGATGATAGCATTATTATTATTTTTATTCAGGCATGGGAATGATAGCATCAGGCAGTGTTGACAGTGTGATAGCTGGGGGGGTGGAGTTTATGTCTGATGTTCCTATCAGGTGGTCTTGATGATGATTATAATAATTGTAATAATAATAATAAAGTGATAATGATGAGGATGATGATTATAATCATGATAATAATAAATTATGATGATAGTGAGGTAATATATGAAAAAATAAAATTATGAAGTTTTAAAAATGTAAAAATAAGGAAAATGAAGATTACCAAAACAATTTTAAAACAACTAAAACAATAAGAACAAAATTAAAAGCAATAATCTATATAAACATAATACTAACAACAAAAATAAAAGTAATATCAACAATAAGAGCAATAAAGGAGCAATAATAAAAATAATAACCTCAATAAAAACACCACCACCTGCACAGATTCAGCCGAACCATGAGAGCCACCATGTTATCATTGAACAAGGCTAAAACCCTTCCCTCTAAATTACCCCTCATCATGCAAATGATCAATCCCAAGAACTGGGGACCTGAGGTGGGGGTGGGGGAGTGGGAAGATAAGGGTTAGAGGTTTTGTATAGAGTTGAAAGGAAGGTGGTAGAGTAAAAAAAGAGGGAAGGGTCGAAGGTTCCTTAGGTGTGGTGGAAAAGAGGATAAAGACATTAAAAAATAGATAGAGATGAAAAAAAGCTAAATTGAGAAATATTCTAGAAGTATGATCTGTAGATAGATAGAAATACAGTGCCTAGATAGATAGATGTAATGCATAGATAGATCGATAAATCGAGAGAATAGATAGCTAGAGATATATATCACCGCAGCTACCTGCAGTGTCAGAGTTCTCAACCAATGAGACCATGGGTCACTCTGCTGATCGACTCTGCTCTGCTTTCCAAGTTTCCAGGAAAGAACAGGTGATAAGGGTGGGGTAGTGGGGAGGATGAAGGGGGTTAGGAACATGTTGGCGGTAGTGGTGGTGGTAATGTTGGTAGGGGTATATTGGTGGTGTTGATGAAAATGGTATGGTTGATTGCCGTAGTAGGAATGATGATGAGCAGAATCGTAAATGTGATGAGGCTAATGGGGGAAATAAGGATAATAATGGTGCTTATGGCGGTAGTGATGATGATGATGATGGAAATGAAACAGGACGAGTACGCTTTGAGATCACACACTCTGGCTAAAAAGGCTACAGATGAACATCTTTTGAGGGATATCCTGGAGTATAAGGTGAGTGCTTGTCCATCTACCTGTATGCTTATATATCTATCCTTCTATATTTTTCTCTATCTGTATTTTTTTTTTTTTTTAATTTACTACTCTTCTATCCAGGTTCCTAACAAGCCTAAAGTGATATCCAAGGACAATGGCATCAGGCCCTCATCACTGGCTAAGATGGCATCGCTCAAGCCAGCCTTCATCAAACCACACGGCACCATCACCGCCGCTAACGCTTCTTTCCTGGTTGGTGATGCGATATCTGTGGTTGTTTTGTGTGGTTTGTGAGTGGGGAAGGTGGGTGAAGCATGAGAGTAGATTTTTGATGGTTTTGTGATTAAAATTTCAAAATTTAAACGTTTAGCTAATTAGAGGCTACAACACTGAAAACAACAATAAACCTTGAACCAACATTCTACTACACTTGATCGCCAACCCATCCATCTACATTACTAACCAACTCACGCCACCACCATCCAACCCGCACCACCGACCCAACACCCACCACCATCAACCGACCACCTAAATAATTCAGACCGACGGAGCATCAGCTTGTTTGATAATGAACGAAACTAAAGCATTGGAGCTGGGTCTGAAACCAAAGGCTTTTCTTAGGGAGCATGTTTATGTATCTCAGGACCCTAAGGACCAATTGTTGCTTGGGTGAGTATGGGGGTTGGTTGAGGTATTGGAGGGTTGGGTTGGTGCGAGTGGTGAGTTGAGGTTGAAGTTGTGGGTTGGTATAGTTGGTGGGGTTTGTTTCGAGGTTTTGCTGAGGAGGAGGGCAGAGAAAGGGGTTTGTGGGGTGGGTTGTAGGTTTTTCATGAGGTCATGGGTCGGTGTGATGATAATAATAATAATATTAATTTACGAGGTTTATTATAGTGATGTTTAACCCAGAGAGTTTCAAGATCACTGTTAATAGGGTAGGTTTTGGTGTGTTTGGGGTTATGGATGGGCTGGTATGCGTTATAGTAGCTAATAGCTAAAGACGTATTGATATTTATATTGATAAATTTAGTCACTAATAGTAATACTCATAAAAGGTGAAATTAGTAAAATTATAGCTATAATAACAATAATAACTATACTAATGAAAATATTAACTATAAAAATAAAAATAATAGCAAAAATATATAAATAATAACAATAACTATAATAATAAAAATTATAACCACACCAGACCAGCTTATGCCATTCCCAAGTTATTGAAGAAGGCCAATCTTACCTACAAAGACATCGATGTCTTTGAGATACATGAAGCTTTTGCTGTAATAATAATAATAACAATAAATATTTTTTTTTTATTTTTTAAAAATTGTTTTTAATTCATTTTTTCGAACTTTCATCAACGTAGTTCATGAATTTTACGAGTTTTACCAACGTTTTTATGTTTTTGTTATTATTGCTTTTATTATATAGAGACTTGTTATTGTTATTTTTATTATTATATTTTTTTTGTTATTATTCAGGGTCAAGTATTAGCCAATCTGAAAGCTCTCGACTCTGACTACTTTGCCAAGAACTACATGAATTTGCCTGGAAAAGTACCAAAATAATATAAATAATAATAATAATAATAAAATAAATAATATTAATAATAATAATAGTCGTAACGATAATAGTAATAATAATAACAACGGTACAAATAGTATTAAAACCTTAATACTTTAACTTAACTACCACAGTACGGAGCTCCGCCCCTAGAAAAGATAAACACATGGGGTGGCTCACTATCCATTGGTCACCCATTCGGGGCTACTGGTGTCCGATTGGTCACTACCGCTGCTAATCGGTAGGTGGGGGTATTGTTGTTTTAATTTTTTTGATGGGATTGGTGAAGCGATATTAACATATTTGTTTGATCTATCTCTATATATCTCTATCTATCTACCTTTTTACATATCTATCTAGCTATTCATTTATCGTCCATCTATCTATCTACAGCTTATTAAAGGAAGGAGGACAAAGAGCCTTGGTGGCTGCCTGCGCTGCTGGAGGATTGGTGAGAAGGGATGGAGGGATGATGTGATAAATGAATAGTTGGAAAATTTATGGATGGTGAATTGAGGAATGGCTTGGTTGGTGGATAGTTATTGTCTATCCATTAATGGGTAATTGAATTGATGGATGGATAGATAATAAATGAACAAATCTACCCACAGGGTCATGCAATCATAGTGGAAAAATATCCCAGCTTATAATTACATAAAATATTTATTTATTTAATATATCTGTCTATTTGGACCTATGTTATAGAATATTAAACTTTAATGATATCTATTATTTTTACTTTTATGAACAATCACGAGCCTACTTTTGATTATTTGTAAGATTAAACTGAATCGTGAGAATTCTTATTTTTTAAATATTTCATTTCATTCACTGTTCTGCTTTTGAATTTCCGGCGTTTAAATATGAGAAATTGTTTTATAAAGATTCTTCAAGACATTTTTTTACATGTGAACTGCACCTATTCGCTTAGAAGGAGATTGTTTTTCAAAAGATTACATGCGTAAAACCGAAATAAGAGGAAAAAAGGGAGTGCATTCTATTGGTATATGGAAATTGATGGATAAAGTGTGAGAAGGTTAGAAGAATATGAACGAATTATTTTGATTTAACCTATTTTGACTGGCTATAACAGATGCGTTTTTAGAAACTTGTGAACGTGTTTAAGAGGTGAAAAATATTCCATGAATGAGAGGGTATGTGAAAAAAGTTAGATTAATTGATTCAGCCATTAACCGGAGTTTAAAAACCTAAGACTCATTTGTGTGATAGAAAAAAGCTCATATAGATAAGCCGGCACTTTATCTAATTTTTTTTCTCTATCGAGTATAGATGAAGCTGGCCTAGATTCAGTATTTTTGGAGAATGAAGCTCTAGAATGGCGCCATAATAAAATAGGTTGAGTGGTGGACTACATGAAAATTACAGAAGTATCAAGTAAGGGAATTCTTGAGAGAGTCGAACAGTCCTTGTTTGATATCAATGAAAGACGCCATGGTTGGTTATATATATGTAATGAGTGGTCTTTAAAAATAATTAGTTGTCTGAATAATGCAAAAATAAACTAAGATGGTTAAATGCATTCTTGAGTTTTTTTTGAGATTTTCAAAGATTCGTGAATGTATTTAAATCAAAGAAACTTCCAAATATAGTGGTAGCGTTGAACAACCCAAGGATCCATTTATAGAACTATGAGTTTAAAACCCTTACATTTCAAAGTAGTTTTGATTGAAGAATTAGCAAGAAGATATAAATATTAAAAATAATTAAAATTCTGAAAAAAACAAAAAAATACCAATTTAGGAATTAGAAATTTTTATAAATAAATATAAGAGAATATAAACAAAAGCACGAAAAACTGATCAAAACCAAAATATAAATTAATAACAGAAGTTAGTGAAAAAAAAATGCACATATTTTGATAGCTTATGGAGTTCTATAATCAACTAATGATGAATCTAATAACTATGCAAGAGGTATCTAAAACTCGTAGAGCCTAAAAAAATAGAGAAAATAAATAAACACTCAAATTATCATAAACTGTAATTTTTCTTCTCTTAACAACGAAAATAATGAAAAACTCTAAAAACAATGCTCGTCATATCAACATTGATAAAAATAATAATATTTCTATAAATAACCACAATAAAAAAATTCACAATAATAAGAATAATAGTAATGATAAAATAAAAAAAGAATAATAACAGTTCTCCAAACAACAAACCCAACAATAAAAATACGATGTAAAAGTAAATGAAAACAATGATTAAAAAAAAACACAACAATAATCATAATAATAAAATAATAGTTAATTATAAAAATAGTAGTCAATAATAAAAATAATACATAATAATAAAAATAATAAAAAATATACATAAACCAGCCTAACAATTATATAAACTCGAATACAAAAAGTTAAAATCATCAGGATAGCTGAGCTTGCTAGCAGCTCATAATAATATAGACAAAAACATAAAAAAATAATATAAATAACTGTAAAAATAACAATAATAATAACAAAAAAAGAAGAAAAAATTCTATTTCAAAAACTTTTCAAGAAATCATTTATAAGTATCATTAAGCTGAAATGAACATTTGGGAAAAGAATTTCTGCAAATTGCATTCTAAAATAAATCTAATTACTTGAGTAAGACGTAAACAAAAAGTTAGTCAAAGCATTTTAAATTTAGACTTCAATCAACATGTACAGAAATACTGACGTATGAATTTATATAATAAATAAACTTATATTATAAAAATATTTATATAATAAATAAACTTGTATTATAAAAATATTTATATAATAAATAAACTTGTATTATAAATAAATGAGAACATAGAGAAATGCTCATATCAAACCAATAAAATTTGAAGATGGATGAAAAATAAATAGAAGGAATTTAAGCATCCACACCATGGACCCCAACGAGGGAAAATGACTGGAAAGAATCGAGAAAAGTGGGACAATGTAAAATAAACATGACAAATCTATCAATAAAACATATTCAAATAACTTTTCTTCTAACTATGACTTCCCTAATGCAAAGTTGATCAATCCAAGTGAACATTTATGGGATTGAATGAAAAACTATATAAGCATTCACATACAAAGCACAGATAAATAAACTTAAAAACACATACTAAATTTATATGCATACAAATATAACCACGAAAACACATACATACATACACACACACAAACGTATTCAGACGTACAGAAACAAACACAAGCACACAGCTTCATTCAGTAATCATCACAAGCCTAAGCTGGTTGAGATTAGACGTTATCTGGCTGAACTAATTAAACTGTTAAATAATATAGTTGAATAATAGAATTATTACACAAATAATTGGTTTATTAATTAACTTATAGGTTTTATATAGTTATTGAGTTACTTATTGGGTTAAAGAGCTACTGTTTGCTAAGTAGTTTGTGTTAGTCATGGCTTAATAGCAGAAGAATAACACTTCTTGATTAAATATAAACTTATTGTGAGAAAAAATTTTTGTTATATATTATAAGTTTTATTGATCTTGCTTTGTAGATAAATCCTGTTTTTTCGGATAGACTAGCTTCGATATGTAACAAATTAGCTTTTAATATTAAAATAATTTGAAGAAATCTAACTCAAAAGCGTTCATTTCCTTATATGAACCTCACACAAACAAAATCTAAACTTAACTTTGAGAAAGAAGACAGCTAAAGTTTCACTATATCTATCTGCTTGCAAATCATTCTTTTTCTCGGATTAGCATATTCTTTTGGATAATTTGGATATTCAAGATAACCATTAAAACTTGGGATATCATTTTCTATAAAGTTTTTACATTTGGCTGGAATTGGATAAAATTTGGATTTTAAGTTTAGAACGAAAAATACAAACAGACAATTAGAAGAAGTTAGTATTAAAATAAACAAAACCACACAAAGACATACAAAGATAAACATGCATACAGACAGTGTGACAACCACACAACAAGACACACAGACACAACCATCGACACATCCCTCCTTCCCATTCATTGAAGATAGAGAGGACGTCATGAGTGTTTGTTCGAGTAATTCTAGCGGTACAGATCGTTCAGGAGGGCGAGGCAAAAGGAAGGTGAATGAGTGGTGTTTTCTATGTAACATAAGATTAATTGAATCTGTTTAGTTCAAAAATAAATCAATACGAACATTTGAAAACCGAAGAACACATCACTTGGTGAAGCGAGTTAGGTTGAGAAGTGTTTCACTTGAGTGTCAAAACAAGACTAAATTCTAATTCTTATTTTATAACTTTGAGAAAAGTTTTTGAATAGTCACTCAAGTTCTAGAACAAACTTTTTCTTTTATATCCATAAATTATTCAAGCAAAATCTTAATTATCTTCGTACCATTTTTATTCATTTATTTCATTATTATTGTTGTTGTTGATTTCCATGTCATCCATTTACTATCATTATAGTCTATTCATCATTCAATAGTTGAGTAGTTATTTTCTCTTAAATTCCTTATCAGGTCAAAAGGAACAAATGCCCTATTCACAACAAGAAAGACAAAACTTCAACAAACATCGACACAAAACCTAACAACAACGATCAAACCACAGATGTATGTACCTGCAACAAAACTAAAGCCTCCAAACACAGACCCATCATAGAGCCATTCTCTGGGCTTCCTGGTCTAGAGCTGATGTCGACGTCTGTCAGATCTACTAAGCGCCCAGAGCCAGAAGGCGGCTGTAAGACCCCTATGACTTCTAGTATCATACTTCTAAGCGCCTCTGAAGCAGATCAGGTACTGTTAAATAACGACCCGTTGTTTTCTGATGAAGATGATGAGTATGGGGAGGAAAAAAAAGATGGTTATGATGATGATATTTGTAGGGATCAAGGGAAATTAAAAGAGAATGTTAAGTATGGCCTTGATGCTGATGATGATTTTTTCGATGTTGTTGACAACACTAACAACAACAATCCCAAATATAATAAATACTACAAGCCGAAACAACAACAGAAACAACCGCAGATCAGTATAGATGAGCAAATAAAAAATGAATCCGATAGGTTTCATAAGAGATTCATCAACAGAAACGCTAACAACAATAATAATAACAATAATGCCACAGATAATAGGAACAAAAATAATAATAATAATAATAATAATAATAATAATAATAATAAAAATAAAAACAATAGTTTAGAAACAATTTTTAGTTGTTTACAATCTCTCAACACAAATAGTTCTATTAAATTCGCCATTCTGCAAACAGAACTAAGAAACATCAAAGATTGCTCTCTCAAACGGGTTATTATTTTTATTATTATTATTATTATTTTTTTTTTTTAATGATTTCATAGTTATTATTTTTCTTTTTATTATTTCTCTATAAATTTTTTACGATATGTTTTCATTATTTTATTATTATGTTTATTTTTTTAATATTAATATGGCAGTGCACATAAGGAAAAATGACTATTTTCGAAAAACTCTGAGTCAGTTGTGAGAGATTTTTAAACAGATTGATAATAACAGCATGAATTAAAAAGGAATTTATGGTTTTGAAAGTCCAATATACAAATTTCAGATAACCAATTCGATCAATAGTATTTGAAAATCATTAATCAAAAATGAACTAAATTTCTAAAACACTCGCTAGATGGACATCGACATCACAGCTTTATTGCACCGTCACGAGAGGACTTCGAAACTAATGGAAGAACACAAAGAAAATATTTCAGTGACGTCACACGCTTTAAAGATTGCGTCAAAGATGGTGAACGAGTGTTTGAGGTGGGTGGATGGGGAGAAAAGAGTCTAAAATTTTTTTAAAGTCTATGGCGTTTAAAGCAGATTTTTGTTTATGTTTCTGTGGTATTTTTGAACGTTCTATTGCAGTTTTATAGCGAAAAAAGTCGTTAAACAGGTGTTCGGAATTTTTCATACACAAAACATGGCTTATTTAGAGAAGAAATGTAAAAAAAAATTAAATGTAGTTAGCATATTACTATTTTTGTCTATTCGTCAATTTACTGTGAATGGCTATTTTTATAATCCAAGCTATAAATAGTATCAATAACCTAGGTCGACTGCTGTCAACTCATTACTGGGACATGTACAGCAGTATAATCTAATTAGATTGATATTTACTTTGTATAAAATTGTTTAAAATATAATTTGAAGTTGCTAAAAAACAGAATATTTGTTTGTAACGGAATAAAATGAGATTTTTTGTTTCTCAAGAAAGAATCCCATTTCACAGGAAAGAGAAAGAGAATGACCAAAGATTAAAAAAAGCGTCTGATCTTTTAAGACATGATAACTTCAAACAAGTAATTATTTATTTCAAAAATAATATATAATCATCATCATCACCTCCACCACCATCATCATCATCATCGCCACCACCACCACCATCATCATCATCATCATCATCATCATCATCATCATCATCATCATCATCATCATCAGTAGTGCTTATGAAAATTTTTATTTAAGGATACCATTGGCTTATTTTTTGTGAATTTATTCTTCTACTAGCAAATTGTAGTCCATAATTTCTGTTATATATCTTTTAGTTTCTAACATGTTCCATCTTATTCAATTCTCAAAAAATGAGACGTTCATTAAGAGTGAGTCTGGACCAAAATCAATATATATTTATAATTCTCATTTTCACATGTGTTTTATTCTTTTAGTTTTTGCATGCAGCTCTTGTTTTATCTTTATTTTTATTTTGAATAAAGACATTTATCGAAGTTTATTTTATTCCACGGAGCTTTTCGCAGGTTTTTGCGGTTGAAATATTATTATTTATAATTTCACTTATTTTTATCAAATCAAAAAACTTGAAATAATGTTTTGACTCAATTTAAGGTTGAAAAAAAATATTTTTATTTAATAAATGCTTTGAATTTTGTTTTTTTATGTTTTTATTTTGCTAATTTATTACTATTATTTTTTTGCAGCTGTATACTTCAGCGGATGTGGATGCTGCAGAAGAGTTGATGACGCAGTTTGAGAGGTTGATAATATAAAAAATAATAAATATCAATATTATTACTATTATTTTTATTATTATTATGAAAACATCATGATAATAATAAAAATAATAATACTGAATAAGAAAAATAACAATAAATTGATAAAATACATAACAACCACTGATTTGCAGGCAAGCTCGAACTATTGTTCTGAACATAAAAAATTCCAAGGTATTTAACAATAATAAGATCAATAACAACAATGATACTAATAATAAAAATAATAATAATAATAATAACAAGAATAAAAATAAAAAGAATAGCAATAACAAGAATAAAAATAACAAGAATAAAAATAACAAGAATAACAATAACAAGAATAGCAATAAAAATCATCAAAATAACGATATTATTATTTTTATTATTGTTATTAACGAAATAATATGATCGATAATGAAAATAAAACGTATAGTAAAAAGGTTGGTAAAATTGATAGTGATGAACGAAAAAGTATTATTGTTTTCTATTCATAACCAACCAATAGCTGCAACGGAAAATTTCAAATATTTATTTATATAAAATGCCTTGTATATAATAAAAATTATGAATAAATTCCTTTTTAAAATTTGAGTTTTTCTGAGTTTTTCGTTCATAATTATTTATGCTAAACTATATTTTTTTTATTATAATTATTTTAGAAAATTGGAAATAATTTGGGGTATTTTCTAAGAAGTAGCATAAAATATACCTTTTTACACATAATGTATTGCATAGACGTCAAAATTTACATTCCTAAATACCTTCTTTTTTCCAGAATTTAGATGTGAAAAAATATGAAAACGAACTAACTGAGGTGAATATACAGTTGGATGGATGGATTGATGGATGGGTGAATGGATGGGTGAATGGATGGACGGATGGATGGATGGAAGGATGGATGGATGGATAGATGGATGGATGGATAGATGGATGGATGGATAGATGGATGGATGGATAGATGGATGGATGGATAGATGGATGGATGGATAGATGGATGGATGAATGGATGGATTGATGAATAAATGGATGGATGAATGCATGCACGCATGCACGAATGGATATAAAAATCGATGGATGACTTAATAAATGAATACAAAACCACAGATTAACAGAAAGATAAAACAGTTAGAGACCGTCATCGACAGAATCAGCTTCCGGTTGAGAATATAAGCAACTTCAATTTTTTTTATCGTTATTTCAAGGGTTTCTATCAGTTTTAACATTTCCACTTCCAAGGAGATTTTGTAATCGATTGAAAAATTATAATGAAAATTGCTAAATGCTTTGAAATTGATTGCAAAGGTTATAAAATTGATTGAGAAACCCTTCAAGTGATTTTTTATTGTTCTTCAATGTTATTTTTTATCTTTATTATTCCTTGGTTCGGACATTTGTTGTTATTTTTTTGTTCGTGGAGAAGTTTGTTATTCATTATCGATAGTATAATTATTTATAGAATTTCCTCAATGTGAATTTGCAACTATTCCAATAATCTTCTATTGGGTTTTCACCAGACAAAACTTGATCGTTTTGAATGTTAAAATTTTATTATTATTATTATTATTGTTGTTTTTATTTTTACTATTTTAATGACATCATTTGCTTCATTTTAGTTTATGTTCATCAAGAGTTCTTTTTTATATTAATGCAATTTCACTGTTAAAATTTAAGAAAAAGAAATATCAATTTTTCGTGGAGAATTTATTTTTCGGTATTTATGACCTTTGTTTCGGGTATTTTTTATAGATAAAAAAAAATATCGCACGTTTTGATTGTATTTTTATTGAAACAAATACCTTTTGTATTAAAGTGTTTTAGAGTTTCGTATTAAACTTTTCTATAATTTTCAAACTGTACAATTCTTTATTTTTTGTATAATACAATTTTCGTTTTTCATACATCCATTTTCATATCGAATTGTATTATGCAAAAATTGTACAAACAAAGTCAAAAACACAGTATTTTCGATTCAAAACCCTTTTTTACGGGATTTTCGTAATTTTTTTACAATTGTTGATGTTGATACTATAAATACTTTTATTATTTTAAACAAATCATCAAATATGCTCTATTAGGTTTTTTTTGCTATTGTAAATTTAGACTTATACAAAATAAGAATAGGAATAATAACAATAATAACTAGAACAACAATAATAATAATAATAACAAACATAATAAAGAAGTTAGATGTAATTTTTGTCCTTTTTCAAGTCTATCGAATTTTTTAAATTGAACGTTAAATTATTATTTCCAATAAATAGCTCGTCTTTCAATTATTTTTTCTATATTTTCATTATTATTATTATTTTCATTATTATCTGTATTTTTTTGTTTTTTTTTATATTGCTGCTTGCAACAAAAGGCTTATAACATGAAAAAGAATGATAAAAATAATAAAAAAACAATTATAATAATAATAACAATACTAATAATAATAAAAGTAAAAAAAAATAATAAGTATTTTTATCAGCATTGTCATTTCGCCATTTTTATTTTGAAAACTTCCGAATAAAACACGAGAAATCTCATTTTATGATCATTAATGACAAAAATAATTGAAAAAAGAATTTTTGATTAATGGAGAAAAAATCAAAAAAATGAAAATGAGAATACTAATGCAGCCATAAAAAAATAAACTAGAAAAATCTTGAAATTAAATGCAACGATTGCGTATTACAATTTTTTTGGATGGCAATAGTAATAAAAATAATAGTAATAATAATAAAAACAATAATAATAGTTATAATAATAATAGTAATAATAATAATAATGAAAATAATAAGTTATAATACTAATAATGATAATAATAATAATAATAATAATAATAGTAATAATAATAGTAATAATAATAATAATAATAATCGATTGAAAGGCTTATTAAATCGCTTGAAAAAAAGGTTATTAAATTGATTGGATAGGTAATTGCATCGATTGCAATGGTTTTCCAAAAGGGTTGCGGAAAACTTTATTAATAGGTTTGTTCATATTACTCGATTCCAAATATTTTGAAATTGAATGAAAAAGTTGTCTTTATTATTATTCGTATAATTTTCTTAGCGTAATTTTGCAATCATTCAAATAATCTTTTATTTGTTAAATTGATTGAAATGATTATCGAAATGATTGCAATTTTTCTCAAATTGATTACAAAGATTATAAGGTTGAATGCAAAACTTTTTATTTTTAATCGATAGTATAACTGTATAATTTCCTCAATGTAAATCCGCATAATTTTTTATCGGGTTTTTACCAATCAAAACTTGATCGCTTTAAATATTATGATTTTTTTATTCTTATTGTTATTTTGATGACATCGTCTGCTTCATTTTAGTTTATATTCATCATGAGTTCAATTGTACTGTTGTGTTGGGATTTGGAAAAAGAGTAAACCTTCGATTTTTCGAGGAAAAAATTTTTTTCCGGTATTTATAATCTTTTTTCATGTAACGCCTGAAGATGCGAAAAAATAATTCACGCTCCCAAGTTATTTGTTGTATTTCGGCGTTTTAATGTTCCGCTCGTGTATTACACTTTTTTTATAGTCTTCAGACTGCACAATCGTGAATTTTTATATAATACAATACTCGTTTCCCATTCATTTATTTCCATAAAAAGTTGTATTATACGAAAACTATACAAAGTCAACAACACACTATTTTCGATACTAAACTTTTTTTTATGAGATTTTCTCCATTTTTTATGTTATTACTGTTGGTATTTTTATAATACTCTCATTATTTTCAACAATAACATCAAATATTAACGATAAGAACAATAATAACAATAACAACAATAATAAAAATAATAAAAATGATAAAAAATGTAGATGTAATTTTTCAGAGACATCTTATGTATGTTTTGTATAGCAATTAAACTTCAAAACATCAATTGAGGATTCATACATTTATTTGAAAGGGAGGCTATAATTTCCGATAAGATGTAATTTTTTGCCTTTTATCAAGTCTATGGAATTTTTAAAAGGGAAATTTTGGATATTATTTTTAATAAATTTTTTTATAATCGTTATTTTTATTCGTATTATTACTTTTCATTTTTTTTATAGGTTTTAACAATAATAATAAAAAAAAATAAAAATAATCTCTAAATATTCATGATAACATAAACAAGTGTAGAATGGACAATTAGAAGTTTGTGACGTAAAAATCCTGAAACAACATTATCATAATAATTTTTCTATATAATAATAAGAATAATAACAATATTAATAATAATGAGATAAATAATAATAATGATAATGATGAGAAAAAGAAAAATAATAACAATCAGAACAATATTGAATAGTAGGGTTTGAATTGTCAATAATTATTTCACAGAAAAGTTTATGATTTAACACATATACATGAATTAAACAAACAAACAAACAAACACACACACACACACACACACACACACACACACACACACACACACACACACACACACACACACACACACACACACACACACCACACACACACACACACACACACACACAAAATGCTTATATAAGGCCTAGGTGAGAAAAATTCAAGCATTTTAAAAGTGTTGGATAATTCAGCTCAAATAATTTGGATAAATAATTCATTTTGGTGTGTGTAACAGTGGGATAAAAAATTTAAAAGATCATTTGTGTTTGCAACTTGAAGTTTTTGAAGATAAAATTTCGAAAAATAGTTTTGAAAATTTATCATTTTTATTTAATCTCAAAAAATAGGAAATCTCAAAAATATTTGCAAAATAACAAAGATAACAGCTCATGATTTTAAAATAACAGTAAAAGTTATAATAACAAAAAAAATAACATAAATAATTATTATTATCTTCATTATTGAAGCTCTTAGGATTAAGACCAACCTCAGTAAGCTCTTTAATGAATTATGTTAATGATAATGATAATAATAATAAAAAAATAATAATAAAAAAATAATAATAAAATAATAATAAAAAAATAATAATAAAAAAATAATACTAAAAAAATAATAATAAAAAAATAATAATAAAAATAATATCAATAACAGCATTTTTGAAGATATTAACAATGATATTAATAGAAGTAGTCGTCATAGTGATAAAAAGATTATTTCTGAAAATACTTGTGGTGTTTTAGAAATAATAATTTATAAAGTGGAAATAATTTTTTTCATTATAAAATTAAATTCAATAATAACACTTAGTCTTTTTCTGTCATTATAGTTGAGCTCTTGGTTTATATTCTATTTCCAATATCTTTTTAACTGCCAATAATGTTTCCAATAAACTATTTTCCTGACCTAATAACAAATATTATTATATACTGTTGTGAATAATTAGCATCGAAACTATGAATCATAAAAACACGAAAATATTTGAATTTTTTATTTCGCCGAAGCTTTCGATATATTATATATCATTATCAGGTAACTAATTATATATCATCATCAGGTAACTAATTATATATCATCATCAGGTAACTAATTATATAGAATCTCTTGAAAAGCTACATCGAAAAAAGAAATTCAATAAAATAAACCACAACTATAATAATAATAATGAAAAATAAAAATAGTGAAAAAAAAAATGAAGTTACCGTATTACTTTGGCATTTAAAGCACTGATGATTATTTTTGATTCATTATATTGAAGTACTTAATTTTTCAAGGGTTTGCTAATAATAATAATTTTATTATCATAATTTTAAAAGTTAATTGGAAGTACCAATTAAGAGCAAATGTTGGCATAATATGTCAATTCGTTGACTTTGTTTCAATAATCTCAGTTTTTTCCTTAATTTTTGATCCAGATAAAGGAAGAACTTTGAAGAATTAACCCAAGATATTGAAATGTTGAATTTCAAATTTTTGACTAGCAAAAAAAAGAATAATAACAAATAAACTATTAAAAAATCGGAACACTAGAAAAAAAACCTCAAAACAATAAAACAAAAAAAAAAGACAAAGATAAAATCAAAAGCACTGAAGAAGATATAGAAACTCCTTTGGGTATGATAGACACAAGATAAATGCGTAAAAGCTAGAACCAATTACATGTATATATACAATGATTTTTTTAGACACTATATATTGGTATAACGAGTTTAATGAGCTCTCAATGATGAGTAACTAGGAATGTTTAAAGTCATATGAATGAAAAAATAGCAAGAAATAAAATTGAATAAACAATAACTTGGGATTTTTAATTAGCAATTAAATTTCAAGAAGTCGTTAATTGTAAATGAAACTTTTTTGACAAAAAAGTTTGGAATTCCAATAAACTTTACAGCAATGAAATTGATTGGAAGCCAAAACTGAAAAGTATCATTATAACAACACATAGTTACTACAGAAGAAAATCAAAGAAATACTACATAATTAAAGAATAATCATTATCATCATCTCAAAAACGTCATTGGACAGCTGATGAAATTCTATTTTTAAACACTAACCAGAATGAAACAATTTGGACAATTGATTCAAAGATATCCAATGAAGAGAGTATTATTTAAATAGACAATATGAATTCCATATAGAAACCCACTGCCATGGATATAAGACAGGACCAGGTTGAGAACACCTCTACTCGATCAACTGCTGTTAATGATAGTGGTTCTGAGGTAACTAACACTAAAGATATTAATGAAGAGCTTATTAGTAACAACATAAATGATAATAGTACTAGTATGAGTAATGAAATGGATATTTATAATAATGATAGTGATGATAATGATGTGCATCTGAATAATATAAAAAAGAGTAATTTTAAAAAATGCGATGAAATGGCAGCTGAAAATTACATCATAAACAACAATACTTATAATAATAATACTAACAATAACAACAATACTAATAATAATGATAACAACAATAATGAAACAACAAATAATGAAACAAAGGACAATGGAAAAATTAAAAAGAGTAACATCTTCAGTAAACTAAACTTGAAAAAGAAACTTTTAGACCCAAAGCTTGTATCTTCCATCCTCAATAATGTCAGACAACCCACAGAGAATAAGTCAACAAAGATATTAATAACAACAGAATTATCACAAACATCTATTACTACTTCAACAGCGACAACAACACCAACAACAGAAAATGCATCAAAATTAAATTCAACAACTAAAACGCCATCGATAGTAATAGAGACACCGACAGATATAAAAGCACCAACGACAACAACAACAACAACAGAAACAAAAAACCCAAACAACACATCAACTACACTAAACTCCCTCGACCCAACAAATACATCAACTCATTCCACCTCCAATACCCCATCCACCCCATCACCACCACCAACCCCTGAAGCCAAACCCTCCACAATAAGGTTAATCTCGGCACAAAAAAAACCAGAAAATGCTATCAGTGATACTCTAAAAGAAACATACACGAGGCTAAAGGCATTATTAAAAGAGAACCCGTTAGAGGTGGTAGGACTATCAAAGACAGAGGCAAATACGAAGGAAGAGACAAAGAAACAAACACAGATCATTTTGGAAGATTTCTTTTATATTCGGTTTGGTCGTTTGTTTTTATTGCGTTTTTATGTCTATTCGGTTTGGTCGTTTGTTTTTATTGCGTTTTTATGTCTCATAAATCAAAGTTTTGAAAATCTGTAAAGTTATAGGCACTAGAAGATTCATTTATTTCCATGTTTTTGTTGTATTGTATTTTGTATTTAGTTATATATTCTTATTGTATTATATAGTTATTATATTATATTTATTTTCAAATATTGAATTGTGATGTATTTCATGCATTTTAATAAATTTTTAATATATTTTACTTTTATAAATTCCAATTAATTAAAAAAAATTTTATTATATTCTTAATGTGTTTTTTTTACATTCAAGTAACTGTTTTTATTTAAAATTTTCGAAACATTCACAAATTCAAATAAAAGCATTGTTTTCTGTTCATAATATAATATCAAATTTCAAGCTATAGTCTTTCCCTGATTTGTATTGTTGTATAATACTAGATTGAAAATGACTGGTTTTGGATTACAATACAACGACGAAGAAGACCCAGAATACAACCGGAAACACTCTTTCCCAAACTCCGAAAGACCTCTTAAAGTGGTTCACACGCCTCTCTACCATCTCAAAAATGGGCCTGATTGGTTCGAAAGATGGCATTACGAGCACGTAATGAGCTTGTGTGACGTCAGTAGGAATGTGCATTTTCTGGGACTCATGTTTGAGACCACATACCCCAAAAGCTGCAGGTTTGTGAATGGATGAAGGGAATGATGAATGAGAGATGAATGGATGGTAGTTAAATACTTGAATGAATAGATGTATAGATGGGTGGATGAAATAAGGTATGAGAGGTGAATGGGTGGCTAATGAAATTAGGGAATAATGGTTCAATAAAACGGAAGAAATGAAGGATGAGTGCATAAAAGAATGATAAATGGCTGCATGTATGGTTGGATGGAGGGGTGAATGGATGGGTGGTTGGATGAGTGAACCGATGGGTGGATGGATGGGTGGATAGATGGGTGGATAAATGGGTGGAGGGTGAATAAATGAATGAGTGGATATTGTAAATGAACAAACGAATGTGTGAAAAAAAGAAATTGATGAATGACTTTGTTAATATCAGAACTAATCTGAAAAACAAATAATATGGAGAATTGAAAAAATGGAAATGTGGAATAAATACACAGCCATTAGATAATAACTAAATGAGAAAAAATGACTGCTTGGAAAAATGTCTAAAGCAAAATAAAATGTGGCTTATTGAAAAATTTTTTTAAAAATTAAGAACCGGATAAAACTGGAAAGCATAGGAAGTTGTCATTCAACTACATCACTCCTACAGTAACGTCAGCACCAACAGCTGCCAAACCATCAAAAACGAACTTCAGATCAAAAAACTTCTATCTACTCTCGGTGACCTTATTTTTAAAAACGGTGTCACGTGGGGTAAAATCATCGCCATGTTTTCTCTTTCCGCTTCCGTCGCTTGTGAGTGTTGTCTTAACAACGAAACGAGATTCGTCAAAAGCGTCATGGAATCTCATAATGACGTCATGGATAAACACGTGATCGAGTGGATGTGGCTCCAAGGCGGATGGGTCTGTTGATATCATTATCAATAATTTAAAACAAAAATTTATTGATTTTGATTTTCAGGAGCATTACCCTTTAGTTGAAATAAATGCTTTTTCTTCAACCTCACATATTGTAAATATTACCAGTATAGTTAGATAGAAATCTTTTTCAAAGATTATTTTGAAATGATTTTTCTGAAACTGCAAAGCTTTGTGACTCAATCAGACTTAGAAGCATTTGTAATTCCTCTTCAATCAAATGTAATACGAGAAGATTGAACAAAAAAAATTCAATCTTTTTTTGGATGAATATATATGTATATATGGTTCAAACGTTCTTACGATCACATCAAACATTGAGTCACTGTTTGTTCCCAAAAAACTTCCAATACTCTGTGTCACAATCAGCATAACAAACCACTGTAGAATCCAGTCAATCACACTTGTCCTTGACACCAACCATTGCATCATTATCATCATCACCATTATTTTCTTTGACTTCATTTTGTGAATAATAATTTCATATATTAAATAATTTTTAGAATTATTGTTTACAATTGAAATAAAAAAATATTTTTTTATATTCAAAAATGTTCTTTTTCTTCATATTACAATATTCCGCAATTACAGAACAGTTTTTTGAAGTGGTGCATGAACGACGAAGCCAAAGACCAATGGAAGCTATTAATAACTGGATTCATCTGCTCAATCGTCGTCTTCATCATCCTCGTCATCGTTTTCTGATTGGCTGATTAACTAGTTCATCGTTTTGATTGGTTGATTTGAATTGAACTAATTCTAATTCGTTTTCGAAAATGTGCAATTGATATTCGATATTTGCTTTAGGAACATACATCAAAATGAATTTTTTTGGTTTTTATTTGAAACAAAAAAAATAATGCTAAAATAAAAAAAATAATTGAAAAATAATAAACGAATAATAAAATCATAAAAAACAAAAAAAAGGATAAAAAAACAACAAAAAATAATGAAGAGCCCATGTTGCTGGTTAAGTGGTCATATATCAACTCACTTATGCAATTTCATTTGATTATTCCCGCTATTATTGTTTTTGCTGTTCATGTCCTTATTTTTATTATTATTTATGCAATTATTGTTCTTATTTTTATGATTTCATTATTTCTTTTAATTACGCTTTTTTTCATTCCTAATGTGGATTATTGTTTTTTATTATTCTTGCTAGTTGTTATTCTTATTATTTTCACTGTTTTTATTGTTTTTATTTTTCACGGTAATTGTTTTCTTAATACTTGTTTTAATCATCTTTATGTTTTTCTTTATTGATGTTGTTACTATTATTCCTATGCTTACTCTTATTTTTTTATTATTATTATTTTTTATTGATATCTTTATTATTATCATTTTGGACTGTTATGCAAGCTAATATTGTTTCATTTTTCGTGCTAATAATATTATTTTTTATTTATGCTAATATTAAAATTTTATCAACTATATTCTCCTTTTAGTCATTAACTTTTAACGATTCATATTACTCATTTCATTAACCTTTTATTATTTTTATTATTGATCTTTTTTTATTATTTTTATTATTGATTTATTATTATTTTTTTTTTTTATCTTTTATTATTTTTATTGTTAATTTTTTATTAGTTAGAATAATATTTTCAATTTTTTTTATTTATTAATTATTTATTTTTTTATTATTTTTTTATTATTATTTTTATTTTTTTTAATTATTATTTTTATTATTATTATTTTTATTTTTTTTATTATTATTTTTATTATTATTATTTTTATTTTTTTTAAGCATTATTTTTATTTTTTTTAGCATTATTTTTATTTTTTTATTATTATTTTTATTTTTTATTATTATTTTTATTTTTTTTATTATTATTTTTATTTTTTTTAATATTAGTTTTTCGTGATCTATTTTACTCTCTCACAGTTTTCATTCGCCTAACAACATTGTTTGACATTCTTTTAAATAAAGTTGAGCAAAAAAATTAACGAAAAGAAATAAAAATAAAATAATAACAAAAATAAAAAAACAATAAAAAAAATAATAAATAAAAAACAATAACAAAAAATCATAAATAAAAACCAACAACAAAAAAAAATAAATAAAAAACAGCAATTAAATAGTTAAGGATAACAATCACAATAATAGTATTCTTGATATTAAATTCGCTTTTAATTCATATGTAACAATCCACTTCACTTTAATATTGAGCAATTTATTCTTATTATTTTTATTTTTTTTTATTGTTTTTATTGTCTCTATTGTTAATATTCTTATTGTTTTATTGTTTTTTTTTGTTATTATTATTATTTTCACTATGTCTTTTATTATTTTTTAAACAATATTTCCACCTTGAAAGAGGATGTCAACAACATTCACTTATCTTTTAATTGCTCAATTAATATTCACAAAAACCTCATTATTATTCAAAATCACTTCATAAATATTCAAAAATACTTCATTAGTATTCAAAAATACCTCATTAGTATTCACAATTATTCCACGGAAAGTAAAAAACAGTTTTAAACATTCAAAAATTGTTATAAATATTCAAAAAAAATTATAAACCTTCAGGAAACTTCTTTATATAATTTTGTTATAAATATAAAATAACAATCAACAAATACTCCCAAACACGTCATCAACATTCGCAAATACTATATTAATTGGAATCCCTATGAATGGAGGCTTATCCATTCACTACTAAC
>OZ038327.1:2516511-2612936 GCA_964035795.1 Pterobdella sp. o SKG-2022
CCTATGATTATTTCTTTTTATTTAATTAATTAAAATTCACGAATTTTAAAATTCTCAATGTAATATATGGCCCCGATGAGAACAGAAAAAAATTTCGGAATATAAAAATTTCTATATATGTTTATATTTTCATTATTCAAAAAAAAATTCTTATTTATACATTAATTATCTCCTCGCCGCTAAACGTTATTCCAATTTAATATTCATGTGGTAGACTCATAATTATATATGCAAGAAGATCTCATTTATATTCATGACTATAAACTTTTTCAATGACATTCAGCTTAGTTTGTTCATGGATCTAAAAATGACACTAAATTAAATATTCATAAGTTTGAGTACTTACGCATCGTAGGTTATTGGTTGATATAATTGATGTTATTTTTAGATTTTTAACTAAAAGTCAATTTTTTTTAAAAAAATCTAATTTTTTTTTTATTTCTCCATGAAATTATATAAAAATGAATAGATAATCAGCTAATTATATATTCAATGCAATAAAGTTACAGATGCATAAAAAAATAAATTTATTATTCTTATTATTAAACTTGTTATTGCTTATTATTTATTTTATTGCACTTGAATTCGAACTACTAAATTCATAGGATACATATCTTTTTTTTATGTTTTATTTTCACATCTAATCAATAAAAAAAAACAATTCAAATACATAAATTCTTAACTTATGCATATTCGATGAAGTATTATAGCCCGAATCATATAGTAAGATCATCAAACACAAAGTATTTATTTCGAAAGAGTCACAAAGCTTTTCGTAAAACATTATTCCCTGATTTGACTTTTTGTTATTTTTGTTATTTTTATTATTTTTGTTATTTTTATTATTTTTATTATTTTTTTTTATTTTTTTTATTTTTATTATTTTTTTTATTTTTGTTATTTTTTAAATTATATCATCCATAGTATCATTGTTCTCATTTAAAATTGTTATTATTATTAATGATGACGCTATTGATAATTATTTTTTTTGTTATTTTTGTTTTTTTATTTATTTTCTCTAAAAACAGATAATGTGGAAGCTTGTAATTGGTTTACTCAACTAATTACACATATAGAATTACATGAAAACAGAAAAATAACAAGAATAATAAGAAAAAATAAAAAACATGATTGTATTAATTTGATAATTAATTTGAAAAGTCAAAAAAAAACCTGAAACATAATATATAAAAGGTTATTCATAATAAGAATAATAATAGAGATAATTCTAATAAAGTACTTTCACGTTTTGAAAAAAAACAATTAAAACAATAAAACAAAACAATGATAATAATAACAATAAAAATAATAATATTGATAGTAATAATAAATATAAAAAGAACAAAAAAAAGAATGGAATGATGATAAAATGTAATAATAGTGAAAAAGCTCATTAAAAATAAAAAATAAATATATTAATAACAACATTTTCAAAGTATGAAATAAAAAAAAATAATATAATAATAATAATAAAAGTTTAAAAAACAATAATATATAAGCCAAGTTAATTATATCTCTGATACCAATTATATGAAGTTAGCTTAGTTCCACAGCAAATAACGATTTGATAAATTGGTTTTGTCATAAGAAAGTTCAATTTGTTTTATTAACATTATTATTTCTATTATTATTTTTTCTATTATAGTTTTATCATTATTTTTGTTAGTATTATTCATCATCATCATATTATTATTATTATTATTATTATTGTTATTGTTATTTTTTAAAAATTGTTATTGTTGAGTATAAAAGACTATTTTCACTGTGAGGCTGAACCTAATTGGTTTCTAAGAAGTTTGATAACAAAAAAACATAAATAAAATTAAAATATTAAAAATCAAAATTTTGAAAAATTATTGAAAAATAAGAACCATAAAAATAAAAACCATAAAAATAAAAGCCATAAAAATAAAAACCATAAAAATAAAAACCATAAAAATAAAAACCATAAAAATAAAAACCATAAAAATAAAAACCATAAAAATAAAAACCATAAAAATAAAAACCATAAAAATAAAAACCATAAAAATAAAAACCATAAAAATAAAAACCATAAAAATAAAAACCATAAAAATAAAAACCATAAAAATAAAAACCATAAAATCATGGAATAAAAAATTATTCATGCAAACAAAAAGAGTATGAAAAAAATGATATCAAATTTGTGTTGCGGAATGTATGACGAAAACCCTCAAAAACTATAATTGATAACACAGTTGGAAAAATAATGAAAGAAGTATACTAAATGATACGATATAGGAATAGGCTGTATGGAAAAAAAAAAAAACAAAAATAACTCAAAAATAGTAACAAACAATATAAATAATAATAATAATAATAAAATGGATAAAAAAGAATTAAACGCTTAATAACTAAATATAACAATAAAGCTTGACAAGTTTTTTACCAATATAAATAAAAATGAACTAATTAACTCTTATATAATTTATGATGGTATTTCTGATCATTTGCCCATATTATTACCCCTAATTTCACCCAAGAGACTAACATCATATAAACCATCAAATATATTTTCATATGATAGAGTATTATCATTAGATAACTTAAAACTATTTATTAATAACATAAAAAATAGTGGTTTATTTAGTGTATATTATGATAATGTAAATGATAATTTTAATTTATTTATAAAAACATTACTTCCTCTTTTTAAAAATAGTCTCACAAATAACATGAATAATCCTATTGTAAATTATAATACTGAATGGGTGACTTTTGGAATATTAAATTCTATAAATACTAAATCTAGATTATACAAAAACTATTTAAAAAATCCAACTTTATTGAACAATGAAAAATACACTGTTTATACTAAAATTCTCAAAAAGTTATAAGACTAGCAAAACAAAATTATTTTAACTCAAAAGTTAAGGAATATAATAATAATCAAACTAAACTATGGAAGTTTCTAAATAGTCTAACTAATAATAGCAAGGTAGAAAACAATCAATACAATATAACACAAATAAACGAAATAAAGATTACTAATAAATACAAACTAGCGGATATTTTCAATAACCATTTTTCTAACCTTGATCTCAATATAAATAATAATAATAATGATCCTAGTAAAAATAATATAAATAATTCTTGGTTTATCCCATCCAACATTCCAATTCTAGATAATCTTGATAACTATTCCAACTTTAATAATGTAAAAATTAACGATATTCTCTTTAGTTTAAAACAAATAAATAAATCACATTCTAACGATATTTATGGATTGAACTATGGTTGTTTCAAAACTATTATATCATATAATACTCAATATTTTGTCAATTTAATTAATATGTCCTTTAAAGAAGGTTTATTTCCGGAAATTTTAAAAAACAGTAAAATTATACCTATATTAAAAAATAAAAGTAATAAGCAAGACTTAAACAATTATAAACCAATTACAACAACTCCTATATTTTCAAAAATAATAGAAAAACTTTTCTATGACCAAATTTATAATTTTTTAGATAAAAACAAACTAATTAACAATAACCAATATGGATTTCTCAAGAATAAATCAACAAACTTATGCTTAGATGTGTTTAAATATAATATTTTAAAAACTTGGAATTAAAAATTTTTATATCAGTGTTCTTTTTGATTTGTCTAAGGCTTTTGATTGCATAAATTTTGATCTATTTGAAAAACTTCATAGACTTAATTTTTCATTATTATCAATTAAGTGGATAGAATCTTATATAAAAATCAGAAATCAAGTGGTTGATTTAAATGAGGTACAATGCAAACCTTTGATTAAATCTAGGGGAGTTCCCCAAGGTTCAATATTAGGTCCTTTACTATTTATCTTATTTATTAATGATTTCCCTATCAACAATAATAAACATGATACACTCATTTATGCTGATGATATTCTTCTCTTTTCCTATTACTAATGGTAATTATGAACAAATAAATAATGATATTAATAATGAATTAAATAGTATTAATAATTGGTTTAAAAGTCATTATCTTATGTTACAAATAAAACTTACACTGTTTTCAAAAACATTGATACTAATTTCAATATAAATAATTTGAATTTTGTATCAGACAACAATCCTATTACTTATAAAATCCCCTTTAAATACTTGGGTATAATATTTGATAATAATTTAAGTTTTAAAAGCTTTATTTGAGAGTCTTTTCGTGCTGAGCTTATATAAGATGGATTATTTTTGTATTATTATTTTTATTATGTTTTCTATTATTATTTTTATTATATTTCATATTTTTATTTTTATTATGTTTCATATTTTTTGTATTAACAGCAAAAACTGTAGTCCCGTCAAAAAATCATTAACAGTGAAAAAATAATAAAAATGATAATAATAATGAAAAATTTATAATAAAAAGAATAATGAAGAAATTGATGATGATAATAACAATGATAAAGAAAAATCTGTTATAATAGCAATAATAGAAATAATAAATAAAATAGAAAAATGATGATATTATTGTTTTTGCTATTTTGGTACCACTCAAAAGCTTATTAGGGTTAACAGCAAGAAATCAAAAATTAATAACTAACGTCGTTTCTCAATTAAAATGTCTGTCATTTCTGTAGTTTCCAATGGGATAGTTTTTATTGCTTTTTTGATCTATAAAAAAGATATTTAATGTTTTATGATTATTTCTATTATTTTTGCTTCATTTAAAAAAAATTTTTTTTGCGTTAAGTGTGAAAAACAATTTTCTTTGGACAGATTGAATCTTTTGAATTAAATTAGAAAGCACAACAACTACAATTTGAAAACAGTGCTTCAAAGTTCTTTGCGAAAACAGACAAAAAAAGAAAAAATTCTACAAAAAAAAACACTTCTCTGTTATCCAAATGTCAAAAAATAAACTCCGAAGTTTTTCTCTCCTTGAAATCCAATTTTGTATTGAACAACTTTTTTAAAAATGTTCACATAATTTGTGGGAAAAATAACAAAAGATTCTTCTCATTCCAACATTTGTATGTATTCTCTCAGGGTACGTTTTATTGCGTCAAACGAAATAATTTTTTGTGGTCTCTCAAACTTTAAATGTGTTTTTAACGTGAAATGTAAGTTTTTAGTTTGATTAAGTAGCCCCAAGCTTTTCATCCATATTACTAAGTGAAGTATACAAACATAAGTAGGTTGACGGTCCGTATAGCGCAATGGTAGAGCATTAGACTAATTAGCTAAAGTTACCGGGTTCGATCCTGCGTGAGCCGACAATTAGCACCTGTTCCAGTGTGTTTTAACTACATTAAGTTTGTAGCAAGTGCTTTGAACTACAAGGAAAAGCGTTTTATAAATATCAAATTACGTTAAATTACATTATCCAATTACGAGTATGTTATAGTCGCATCACATAAAGGAGTTTTTGAGCCACTAAACATAAGTAGATATGTAAGAAATAAGATAAATAAGAAAGTTCAAGTCAAAGTTTATCACAGCAAAATTTTTATTCGGTTTTTTCACATCAAAAATGGTTCTAATTTCTAAAAAATTTTATTTTCGTAGAATTTAAAATATTGAATGCATGGCCTACTTGGCGAAAAAAAGAATTCCAAACATTTTATATTTCAATTAAAAGTGAAAACAATATTTAAGGGAGTTCTTTTAGTAAATTGTTGGGCGTGAATGCATAGAAACCGAGAAAACGCTAAAATTTTGTCTAAAATACACAAATTAAAAGCAAATGCTTTCAAGAACGATCTGAAAATTCAAACTTTCAGTCACTTGTTAGCATATAATGAGGCTGAACTCAAAAAAGTTTGATTCGATTTTTGAGTTAATGTATTTCCACAAATTCTAATAAGCTTGAAATTATCACACGATATTCTCTCCATTAAGAAATCCTTTTCCCATAATTTTTTAGAGTTACAACACATATATAACTGGGAATTTTTCGTTTTTCAAACAGTCAAATGGGTGTTTTTGATGAAAATGATAGTATTTGAGCATCAACATCGCGTATAATCCAATACTCCTACTGATTGTAACTATGATAAACAAGTTTTCTCTAAATTCACTTCATCCAAGTATTTTTTCATATTTAATTTTTTTTTCATTTTATCTAACAATATTCTTTTTTTCTTTTTTTTTTTTTTTTACTTTTTCTAGAACATTATTTCCTTGTTCTTCATTTTCTCCCAACCTCTTCTACTCTAAGCCCCTTCTTAAATTACTCAAACTTTATTTCAACTCTTCTCTTTCTCTTTCCCATCAAGAATATCATCAGTGACATCAGCACCACTTCTATCAGGACACCTATTATTGGCCATACTGCTGCTAATCTGCCTGTGAGATGGATGTGTGGATGGGTTAATAGATGAAAAGATGTATGAATGTATGGATGGATGAATGAATGGATGAATAAATGGATAGATTTATAGATTATGGATAGATGCATAACTAATTGAATAAATAGATTCATATGAGATGGGTGGATAAATGAATGAAGGCACAGTTTAACCACTACATATAAATTGATAAATGAATTTATGAGTTTTTAAGTAGATCTATGGATAGTTAGATGTATAAAGGTGAGCACTATAAAAATATCAATCAAACTATGAACAGATGTTCGACTCAAGTTGAAAATAGATGAGCAGATGAATGGAGGAATGAAAAAATATATGAATTAATAGGCTGGTAGAGTAATAAAGTCATGCTTGAAACCAACTATCGACTCTGAGGTAAAAAGATGAAGAAGAGTTTCCCATAGAGTTGTTGAAAAAACAGAAATATTTAGCTTGATCTGAAGGTACAGGGTTCAAAACCTAGTGGAAGTTTTTTTTTAAATTAATAATGATGAATTAATAATTATTTCATCAAAATCTGTTCCCTAATAATGAAACACTATGTATTCTCATTAATCTATTAAATTCTCTCGTCAGCCAAATCTATTGAAGATTTTTTTACAAATAATGATGTTTTATGATATTATTTTATCCTCATCAAACTGCTTGCACATCAGTCTGTTATCCACTCATTAACCTAGTTATCTACTCACCCACCTATCCATCTATCTGTTTAATGCACCCCACCCTTTATCTATCTATCATTTATATGTTTACTGAACCATCCATTCATCCATCCAACCATCCCTTCATCCATCCAACCATCCTTACACTCAAGGTAGATTCAGCGGTAGTATTAAATGCCTTGTAGGTTATTTTGAATGCTTCAGGATCCAGATTTTTATTCATCCTGAAAGTTCAATTTTTTATTGAATTTTATCTTGTGATTCAAGTTTTTTTATTGAATGATAATTTTGTATTTGAGAATATAAATTTTTTAAATATTATTTTTTGAAGTTTAAAAATTTTTTAAGAGAATTTTAGAAATAAAAACAGGTAACTATTACAACCAACATAATATTGATAATAACAACAAAAAAATAATAAAACAATAATAATGATAAAAAAAATAATTAAAGCACTCCAGCACAACTCTCCCCAGCCAACCTTTTCCACCCGTAGCTATATGGCAATGGAAAAGCAATAGCGGTACATTTGAATGTCACCAAGGTACCTTCAGTCACTTTCTTTGATCTTTTGCTGTCTGGCGGTAAAAGGGGTCTACCTGTAAAGGTTGGTTGTGTAGGATGGTTGTGTGAGGTGTAGGTGGGTGTTAAAGGTAGAGTAAGGAGTTAAGCCTGACCGCAGGGGTTGGATGTATGGGAAGGTTGGGAGAGGAAGAGCTGGTTTTGGATATTGTGCGTTGTGTGTAAAGGTAAATGACTATTTGTGGGTTAGAACTGGGATTAATGAATATAATTTTAGAACACTGGTTAGTTTATTAAGATACGAAGCTTTTCGTTATCAACGTATCATTTTCAAGTAACTAACCAGTGTTCTGAAATTATATTCATTTTACGGTTTGGCTTTTGAAAAAATCAATTGGGATTAAATTTCAGTAATTATCTAAGTTGCGGGGACTATTTTTGGACTGTTTGTATGACATCCTATATATTCTGTAAGTTTCACAACTATATTCCCATAGAGGTAAATATCCATTGATTCCAATATGTTAAATTATGAATTTTATTTATAAGTACATTGAATGTTTCTAAAAACGTAAGTTACTTTCGATAAAAAAGTCAATACTTCTGGCAGAACCATTACATACATATATGCCAAGATCTGAGGGCTCTGTCGACCATAGATTAAAATAGAAAGTAAATGAATGGAAATGGAAAAGATTTAGATTTATCAATTGGAGCATATGTGATTATTGATTCAAATATTGATTCAATGTAATTAGTGTGATAGATATTGTAATTTATTTAAATAGATATCTATCAATTTTTTCCATCGATCCATTCATAAACCTATCAATCCCTATATCCATCTATCATTAATTATTTTAGTTATCTTTTATTCTTCTATCATTCATTCGTCTAATTATCATATTTCCATCTGAATGCATTGTTTTAAATTCATCGATCACGTATCTATTAATCTATTCTTTCTTCTACCCATCTTTCAATCCAGTCACATCAAATGATTCATTTATTCATCTATTTGCATACATTTTTTATACTACTCACCAGTGACAACAACAGATAAATTCCTCCCTTCAATTTTATACTTATTTGTTTTATTTATCAATACATTATCCTTATACCAAGCTCCATTGCCATTGGCTGTTAAGTCACAAGAAAGGATTACTGGAGATTTGAATTCGTCCAATAGGAGAGCACTTTGTTGCTCTGTGGTTAGGATTATTGTGTAAGGTTATCTGTTGACAAGGATATACCACAAAAAGTGAGAGATGGTAGTTTTATTTAGAGAATCCAGTTTTAATTTATGGTTTTTAAATTCAAAATATCTTATTCTTATCCACTAAATAAACTTCCATAAAACACTAAGTATTCCTAGTTATTAAACTCCAAAGCCAAATAAACTGTATAGATTTCATCGATAGAACCAAAACCATCCCTCACCACCCTACCTACCCGCTGCAAAGACTACAGTCACAAACAACAGTACAATCATTCTTTGATAGGGTACATTCAATTAGATTTCTTCTTTTATATAATTCCTTTTTTGCATGTTCACCAAATACTTTTAGTACAGGTATTTATATATGTATATATATCTGAAAAATATTGAAAAAAAAGCTGAATATTTATAAGTGTGTATACATGTTTTTCGTCATGCTCTTAAAATTTTTAATAAAGTATGTGAATTTATTTCCCGATGAAGTACAATAGCTTGAATCTAAAAGTAAAGACAAGTGATAATGTAAGCTAGCCTCACCAAAATACTTTTATTTGTTGTCCTCACTTTTAAATCTATTTCAATTGACTGTTTTTTAAATTCAGACTTTCTTCTATTTATGCAAAAACGAGTCAATATTTCATTCTTTTACAGCTGATCTCAAAAATATTAAAAACATATTCATTTTTATACTGATAGTCTTTTATCCAGCTTACCACCTATGGGTCTTTATCTATCCAGTTAACCCCAGATTTATCTATCTTATTTTATTCTATTTTTTGTCACATTTCTTAAACTACGATTTTTCTTTATCTGTCTCCACATCCACTTATCCATGCATTCACCAGACATCCATCTAACCACACACCCCTCCTACATCTACCCATCTCTCAACAGGAACACAGATCACTATGGAAACTGTGACGCAGGTGTGAAGACCCATTACGAGATGCTATATTGATTATGGGGATGGAGGTGTGGGAGTGGTGGATGTATTTGTGAGTGTGAATAGGTGGGTGGATGTGAAAGAGTGGTGAAGGGTCAATAGATGATGAACGAAGGAATGATGAAGGTATTTTGAAGTTGGGTAGGTGACGGATAGGAGAAAAGTGAAAAATGGAATAACGAAAAATGTAGGATTGTGATGAATGGGCGAAAGATAGGAGAATATTATGTATATACAAGTATTTTTGAAACGTTAGTTTTTAACTAAGTGAAAAAATTGTGTTTTTATTAATCAGAAGCAAGAATCGTCGTTTAACATTATGAAATTTATGTGAAAAGCAACAAAATAAATTGAATATGAACAGGTCAAAATAATTTTTATTGTCCATTTAATATGTATTTATTATCTATATATCAAAAACCATTTCATGTTTTATAATGAAATTTTCATATTAATTGAAGATTTCTTGCAGAAAAGCAAGTTTTTCATGTAAAATGAAATTAATAAAAATAAAAGTAATAATAATCATCATTTTTTAAAATATTATTGATATACAAAATATTTGAAAAAAATTATATTAAATAGAAAATTTATCTCTTTTTTCATTTGAATTTGCAAAAATCAGTTATTTCACAAAATAAATTTTTATATTTTATCGAAAAAATTTTTATTTACCAAGTAATGGAGAAAAATAAATATATATCTAAGTTAATTTTTATATAAAAATTTTTATATTATAAAAAAATCGAAAAAAATATCATGGAATAATTTTCATGATATTAAAATGTCAAAATTTTGATTAGCTTTGAATGTTTAAAAATAATTTTTCACCAAAAATTGAACAAAATTCAAAACATTTAGTATTGAGAACTTGAAAATGGAACATAGAAAACCACAAAATAAAAATTAACTCAAAAAAAATTCCCTTTAAAAAAGCATTAAGTTTTTATATATACAAAAAAATATTGTGAGTAAAGGAACAGAAAAACTATTAAAAAAATGAAAGAAAAATAAAAATAAACATAAAAATTATTTTATTATTAATTTATAAAAAAAAAAATATAATGATGATAATATGGGATATAACAATAATAATAATAAGAAAATAATGATAATAATAAGAAAATAATGATAATAATAAGAAAATAATGATAATAATAAGAAAATAATGATAATAATAATAATAATAAAAGAGTAAATATTGGAAAGTATTTGATCACAAAAAAGTATTAAAGTTAGCGGACGGTGACGAGAGAAAAAATTGAAAATTTATTATGGAACCTTTAAGAATAGAATTTCGTATTCGGTTTCGGAACAAAAAAATGGATGTAAAAAGAAAAGAAATTCGGTAACAATGAGATTAATAACAAAAAAAAATATTAACAAGAAAAACAGAAATAAAAATAAAAATAACAAAAAAATGACATCAATAATAAGATACCATTGAAAAAATATAATCAAACCCCGCTGAAAACAAAGATTTTCTGCATGCCTTGGAAGATAAAACTGCATTTTTTTTTTAGATCGACTTTCAGTTGCCCCATATTGGGGTTTGGTTAGCTCAACAGATGATCCACAGGGCGCTACTCCTTGTGTGTATAATTGTCGGCCCGCGCGGAATTGAACCCGGTTACTTTAGATAACTAGTCTCACGCTCTACCAGCTGAGCTTTGCGGGCCGAAACTGCATAATAATAATATATCAAAAATAAAATAGTAAAAATAACAATAATAATTCTATAAAAAAATAATAACGTCTAATAAAAAGGATTATACAGTGACAGAAAAAATAATGATAAAAATAAAAAATAAAAAAAATAATAAAAATAACAATTAAAAAAATGAAAAAACAGAAAATATTAATAATTATCAATTGTCCATAAAAACAATAAATGATAATCGAAAAAGATTGCATAACTTTTCACATTTTTCAATTAGACATTTAAAAAGTTTTTTGAATTATTTTAAAAATTAAATAAAAATTTAAAAAATCAAAGATTAAAGCTAATTAATCTCACAAACCAAAAAAATGAAATACAATTAAACGTTACGTCATTTCTGTTTCCTTTCTGGCAATACTATCGAGAGTATTGTAAAGAATAAAAATCTACGGAGTTTATTTAAATGATGTTTAAACACAAGGAGTTTCAAGACCAAATAGAACCACCCACCGCATTAATTTAATTAGATTATACTGCTGTACATGTCTCAGTAGCTGGCGTTGATAGCAGTTGACCTAGATTATTGATACAAGAAAAAAAATCATCATCAACCAGCTCCACATTCTATATACCAATAATAACAACCAACAACCCACAACAAAACACCTTGCTATCAAATAAATCTACAACACAGTTTACACAACAGAGAAAACCAGCCATCAACAATATAACACCACTTATAACACCAAAATAACATCCTCACTGGTACAACAAAATGGAATTAATTATGGGTAACGCATAAAGCATGTGAGAAAAACCCAAAATCCACACAAACAGAACAAAATCTCTACACAATAAAACTCCAAATCTCCCAAACAACACCATATAAGCGACAAAATACAACACAAAACATCAATTTCTAACCCAACACATCACCACTTCTACAACAGCACTCATAACCCAACAAACCAGCATTGACCCTACAACACACCCCCACCCCGGCCTCTACAATAGCTCCCTAAAAGACAAAGATGGCAGAACTCCGTCAACACAGTTCAACCAAAAATTCGCACATTGGCTGTGATATTGTCTACCAGCGAACTCGAGCTTGTCTAGACATGTTTCTTGTTTAGACACAGCGTCAGACGCTTCGATACGGCTACTGTCAGACGTCTGAAAGTTTTGTCTAGAAGTTTTAGCTTTTGTCTGAGAATCTTGTCTAGACGCTGGGTGTCTAAGCGTCTGCGCCGACTTCCATTGTTTACCTTTGTTGAATTGAAATATGGTCGCCTCAATCGTGCCAATCGAATCCACTTTTTTCTCACCGCTATCATCATCACCATCTTCATCGTTGTTCTTATTTACATTTTTATCCTTATTATTACTATTATTCTTATTATTATTGATATTATTATGCTTATTATTTTTATTATTAACATTTAAAAGACACAATCCACACGAGAATTTCAACGCATCTTGGTCTCCTTGCTTGAGAAGAAGGTAGTCATAGTAATGATTCTCGTTAATGTTTTTATTATTCTTGTTTTCTTTTTTATTATTTTTATTGTTGTAATCTATCTTGATGAGCTGTTGGTCATGTGTTATGCTTAGTTTAAAAAGATCATGAGATTTTTGTTTTTTTTAACTTAAACATAATAGATTATAATGATAAGGATAAAAACAATAATGAGAATAAAAAACAAAAAAAATAATAATAATAACCGGATGTATGAGCTGAGGCAAAAGGAAATTCAGCCCAGACCACAGCTGCTGTATATTGAGTTTGAGTTGTGATAGGGGCTCTGTTAGTACGTCTGTAATAATAATAATAATAATAATAATAATAATAATAATAATTAAAAAAATAAAAATAAAAATTACTAAAATATTGAAAATTATTATCCCATAATTATCATGAAAATAAATAAAATGATCGAATTATTGGTATACAGTGTTATCATAGCGTAAAATGATCATATAAGGCATAACATGACAAAAACTGAAAACCAGTTTAACTCACACGAAACGTTCATCTGGTAAAAAATTCGGCTTGCTAGCATGCATACCGAGTTTGTGTCTGTTGATGATGATGATAATATCAATAATAATAATAATGATAATAAAAATAATATAATCAATAATTATAACAATAAAAGAAAAAATAATAATATGAATAATTGTAATAATAATAACCGGCAGCATAGGCCACAAAAGATGGTATTTTGATAAACGACCCAAGCACTCCTCTTTCTTCTGTTGATTTTGTATGGAAAAACAAATATTATTTGTATTATTACTATTAATAGTATTATTATTATTGTTATTATTACTAATATTATTATTATTATTATTATTCCTTGTTATATCGTCATTAAATTTCCTACTTTTATTTCCCCCTTAAGATACATAGTTAATAAGAATTCAAATATTCATTCTCATTATTATTGCTATGATTGTTATTATTATTAATAAGAGAGCCCTTCAACAGACCAGCTAAATCGATCACATCCAAAGCCTTCTTGAGAACCTCGTTCACACTCTGTAGGCATTTGGTCCATACATCTGCATGGTTGTCCCTGTCCTGGAAAGAAGGAGGAAGATAAGGAGAAAGAGGAGAAGAAAGAGGAGGAGGAGGAGGAGGAGGAGGAGCAAAAGAGAAACGAATAGAAAAAAAAAACGATATCATCACAACTAAATCTATAGGTTAAAGCAAAATAATAATAAAAAAAAAAAACTACTAACAATATAATAATAATAAATTTTCAAGAGAACTAAAATAAAAAATAGCCAACCTCTAGTTGGTTAGACAGACCAAAGTACCTATCTCCCACCAAATTTGATTGCAAAGTTGGAATGAATGAGGGGATGGGTGGATTGATGGATGGAGAAGTTGATGGATTGATGGATGGTGATGTGGATGAGTTGGTGGATAGATGAATGGATGGGTTATCCTTGCTTGGAGGTATTTTGTTGTTGTTGCTATCTAGGCTGCACACGGACCTGCAAATATGTGGTATGTTTGAGTTTGTCTGTGTATGTATCCATTTTATTCATCTATCTATCTATCCATCCATCCAACCTCTTTTCTTGTTCACTGCCAGTATCACCCAAAGTAGCAGTAGATGAAACATTGTTCTGGAGAAGAAATTATTATATTTTTATTTGAAATACTGAAATTTCGCTATTATTTTCATTCATATTAATGTTACTATTATTTCTTATATTATTATTATTCTTATTATTAATATTATTATTATTATTACTAACACTAACCATCTTCAACTCTAGACTCTTGATAGAAACTACTTCTTGCTTATTATTACCATAATCATTATCATCACCATCAATATCATTCTCATTATCTTCCTTCTCCTCTTCCTCTTCCTCTTTCTCATAGCCATAATTCAAGCCGAAGTTTTGATTAATATTGATATTATTAGTGTTATTATCTACGTTAACATGTAGATCAACATTAACGTTATTATTATTGTTTTTACTATTTTTTTTTATACTACCATCCAATATAGGCAAAGTGTTATCCTTTAATGTAGGTACATTGAAACTTATGAAACCCCCATAAACATCATCATCATCATCATTATTGTTTTTATTATTATTATTATTGATTTTATTTTTGTTATGATTATCATTAGTATCATTGGAACTACGATGAACAAAATCTCCAAAATCATCATCATCATCACCTCCATCGAAATTATTATTATTATTATTGAAACAACCATTATTATTACTTTCTTGTATCTTATTATTATTATTGTTATTATTGACATTATTATCAGCATCATTATCATCTCCATCAAAACCAAGGTTCCTCTCATTCTTAAATATATCATTAAAGGCGTAAAACCTATCGATAGGTCTATTATTTTTATTATTACTGTTATTATTTAAATTATTGCTGTTGGTAGTATTGAGAACGCTTTGTTTTGATTTAAAGAATTTTTTTTGAATATCGAATCCGTAATCATTATCATAACCGTCTGTGAAGACTCCAGATGGAACTGTACATGATAAATTATTATTATTTATATTGTTTTCATCGTTATCATCACTTTTATTTATATTATTATTATTATTATTATTATTATTTGTAGTAGTGACCATAACGAAATCACAAAAATCATCACCTTCAAAATCATCGTTATTATTATTACTGTTAATATTATTATTATTTTTATTATTCGCATATATAATATTACTATTATCGGTATTATTATCAACAGTGGGTGCTGATAATGATGACGTCAAAGATGGATTGGCGTCAAAAACAGATCGAGTGGAATTTTCCAACTCTCTAAATATTGAATATTTATCTATGCTATTATTATTTGTATTATTATTATTATTTATACTTGGATTATTATTATTATTATTCAGGTTATTATTATGCATTTTATGGGATGAAGGTTGCAGAGATATTGTCAAGGTTTGTTGATTATGTTTTTGTTGTTCTGTTGTGGTTTCATGTTGATGTTGTAGTGTTGAGTTTGTTGTTTCAGACTCATATGTTCCTTGTTTTTTCGTTTCTGAAGAAGTTTTTAAGAAAGTATTGATGACAAAACCATCATCATCAGTAGTATCCGTTGTGGATGTTGAATTAGAATATAGACTTATTGTGGTTTTTATGTTTTTTGTGTTTGTATTAACTATTGTTGAAGGCGTTATGTTTTTTGTGGTTGGTGTTAATGTGTTGATTATTGTTGAAAGTGGCTTCATTGTTGGCAAGATATCAACTGATTGGAAAGTTGCTTCTTTGAAATCATCAAAATCATCATCATCATCATTATCATCATCATTTGCTACTGCTTGTTGTGTTGTTTTTGTTTGTTGTTGTGGTGGTGTTTTTATTTTTTGTTTTGTTTTTGTTTGTGGTGATTCTATTTCAAGTTGATTTTGTTGGCATTGAAGTTGTAGTTGTTGGTTATAATCATTTAGTTGTTGATTATAAACATTATGTGGTTGAAAATCTTCATGTTGATTGTGTTGTTGTTGAATAAAAGAGATTTGTGTAGGTTTCTGGCTACAATTATGTTGAAGAAATAGAAAATTTTGTTGTGGCAGATAATGTTGTTGACATGGATTAGGAGGAGAATTAGGTTGCTGTTGCAGTTTATGTTGTAGGGTTTGATGTTGTTGTAGGATTTGCTGTTGTGGCATTTGTTGTTGTTGCGCAATGGAATGATATTGATCTATAGACCCAACAGATGATTGGAATAGTTGTTGTGGAGGATTGTTTTGTTGAAGAATATACTGTTGTTGATCAAATTGTCGGTGCTGATAGTGTTGTAAGTTGTGTTTTTGTTTATCATATTGTTGTTGGAAACTATTTTGTTGTTGTTGTGAGCTTTGTTGGCTTGCATTTTTTTGAGATTGCTGAACAAATTTGAAATTACCAAAGGCTTTGAGTAACTCTTCATCCTTGTGAATATTAGCATTTTTTACATTATTATCATTGATATTTTCATTATTAATGATTATTTTGTTATTATTACTATTATTATTATTTTTGTTGTTATTATTATTAAAGGCAGGGATGGGGGCTTGAGGATACTTAGACAAGACTTGCAATGAAGAATGATCCAGATTGTTCTAGAAAATAATAATAATAATTTAAAAAACACTGATAAAAAAAAACAATAATGATGAATATAAAACGAAAAAAAAATAATCATGATGAGAATTGAAATAAGAATATTAGCAAATAATAATGAAACCCACTTGACATATGGAGATCATGGCGAGGAGCATGAAAAAATTCGGTACTTCTAATTTCCCACCTCCAAAACTACTACTATCACTACCACAATTGTCATTTTGATTATTATTAATATTATGATTATTATTATTATTGTTAGCACTGCATAAACTCCAAAGGTAAGCCAGTTTTTGGTCTGGTAAGCCACTCTTTTTCAGCTCATCATACACCAGCTGGTTTTGTATACTGTTGTTTCTGTAGTGGGCATTGATGAACCAATAACTAGAGGTATTATGGCTGGCTTATTATAATTTTATATGAATTACTCTAAAGTAGTATCAATAACCTAGGTCCACTGCTGTCAACCCCAGCTACTGGGACATGTACAGCAGTATAATCTAATTAATTAGTCACAATTTAGTGAGATAAGAGATAAGGCCAATAAGATTACAAGAATGGTAGCTATATTAATAGTATTTAAATTTTAATGCATTAATATAACTTTTCAGAGATCGTATTTCTCAATAAATGTATTAAAAATTCCTTTTATTTGATGTTTTTTCGTCGCAAAATGTATTAATCTCTCTTAAACCCCAATTAAATGCATAATACTATGTTGAAGTGGATGGTAATGAAAATAAATGAAAATGGAAATAATATAGAAAATTCAAAATTAATAATAAACAATATCATCAAAACAAATAATAATAATAATAATAAAATATGTACTAAAAAATAAAAAAAACAATAACTAAAAACGCAGTTGACAACCCACCTGGTAACCACAGATAATTTTTGGAGGTACAAGGAAGGTATAAGATGTTTTTGGGTCGTCCATGGAGGTAAGTTGAGTGCTGATGTGATGAGATGGTGGGATTGAAGAGAGAAGGGTGAAAGGTGATGGGGAGTGGGGTTGGGAGTGAAAGATAATGGGAAGATGAAGGTGGGAGTGGTAGATTATGGGGAGGTGAAGATGATGGAAGGTGGGGGTTTATGTTGTATTTGTATTAGTTATATTGTTGTAGTTTTTCTATGTATAATTTTATTTATTGTATAATTTTTGTTGTGTTGTTAATATGTTGTTGCTTTGTGTTGTTGATACTGCTTTTTTTAATGTTGAAGGTATCAATATAAGTTTTTGAAAGTATTGGTATATACTGTTATTTTTAGAAAATTCTATTTACATTGTTTTTGTTAACACATATTTATAATTTCATTTCTTTAATAATTGTTATCATATTCACTAATAAAATTGATAACAAGTATGATCATAGTGGAATTAACCTCAGAAGTTTCTAGACCAAAACAACCAAAAAAAAATAATAATGAAAATAAATCAATAATAACCTTTAGAGATATTTTGTGAGATATATGGTGATGAAGAAGAAGATGATGTACGTGATGGTGATGATGAGTAAGATGATGATGATGATGGCTGTAGGGATGGTGATGATAATGATTCAGGTTGTAGGACCACTGGTGCGACCATAAATTCCCCAAAATCATCATCCTTCTCATTATTATTATTATTATTTATATTATTGATAATGTTTTTAACATTATTGTTATTTTTATTTGTATCATTGTTTTTGTTCAAAACATTATTATAATTTTGAGTTATTATATTGTTGGTTGTCAAACTTTTAGGCACAAGATCATTATCAAAACTAAAACCATTATTATCATCAAGATTATTATTGTTGTTAATACTATTTTTATTTATATTATTATTCTTATCATTTTTGTTGCTACTAGTAGTTTGTTTCTTAGGTTCAGTAAGATTAACATTAATAGATTTCAACATATCTTCAATATTTGATGTAGTGCATTTCTTAAAAGCCATTGCTGTTTTTAATTTTTGTTGCTGTTGTTGTTGTTGGTTTGGTTGCGTGGTGGATGTGTTGTATTTTTGGTTATGTTGAGGAGGTGTGTGATAGGCCTGTTGTGGTGTATGTTGATGTTGTGTTGGAGAAAAGTTTTGTTGAAAATGTGGAGAATATTGTTGCTGGACATTTTCTTGTAGATGTTGCTGAGTATTGAAAAAATTCTGTTGCTGTGAGAATTGTGGTATAAATTGCGCGTTTTGTTGTGTGAAATGTTGAGGCAACATTTGTTGAGCAAAAAACTGAGATGGTGATGTCATTTGTTGAGAAAAGTTTTGGAACTGTTGAGAATAAAAGGGTGTTGAGTTTTGTTGAGATGAGGAAAAAGATGTATTTGGTTTTTTAGCCAAATCTGATGGTAACATCTGAATAATTTTGATAATACAATGTTTAATTTCAAGTAAAAAAACAACATAATCTATTTAAGCCTTTAGGGGCTGTTGAAAGACATTTTCTAAGTTATACTTTACCTTTTGTTGAAAAAAAAAATCTCGTTCAAATGTTGAAAAAACGAATTTTACATATCCTAAATTTGAGAAAATTATCTAAATATTCTTCATTAAACTACGTAAATATCTTACGGTGTACGTGAAAAGTTGATTCAACACTATTATTTTGCAGTCTTATTCGATTGGTTGAGGATTTACGAAAACGAGAGATTTCTTCAGACAATGACGTATTAAAAAAAATATTCATTCAAATTAGATTTTTAAAAGATTATTTAATTTTATAATGATTTTTTGTTTAATATTAGAGGTATTTTATGTCGGCCCCTATAGCTCAATAGTTGAGCATTAGACTATTTATCTAAAGTTACCGGTTTCAATCCCACATGGGCAGACAATTAGCACCTGTTCCACAGTGTGTTTTCGCTGCATTAAATTTGTAGCAAGCGCTTTGATCTATAAGGAAAAGTGCTTTATAAATACCGCATTAATTAATTAATTAATTAGAATGGATTAGCACATGCGGTAACGCTAAATTTGCTGTCTTCATATACAAAAACTTAATAAATTTCAAATTTTTTATTGAACCAAACAATCCAAAATAATTTCAACTATAAAATTCATAAACTCGAAACCACAATGGCATCCTGTAATATCCATTTTATAAACAAAATAATGTAAGAAAACATTTATAAACTAACATGAAAATCTTCAATAATTTTACAAAAAAAACAAACTGAACAAATATATTTTTCCATTAAGCACAAAAACTTAGGATTATTAGGATTAATCACCCACAAATCCAAAAATATCTAGCATACTATAAATACCTTTAATTTATTATGATACTTTGCCCTTTTCAATATTTATATTTAAAAACCATCAAAACAATGTTAAACCATAAAAATTGCGGTAATTATAACATCATTTAAAGCGAATTTTGAGTGTAGTTGTTGAGTTCAAAAGAGGTTGGGTGGGTGATGTTTTTGGGTTCGTCAAAAAAATATTGGTTGGTACTTTCAGTTTTGAATGTAGGCGGCAAAGTTCCATTCTTTATCTCAAGAGAGGCCTCATAGGTACTAGTCTTTTCAGAAGCGAATGAATAAGTAACGTTATCAGATTCAGAAACTGGTGGTTTGGTAATATTTATGAATTCAAAATTAGGAACAAAGATGTTATCAGAACTCATAATGGTTTGAAGGCTTGAATTCTCGGATTCGTAAGTGTTTATTTGAGAAAAGTTAGAGGGTGAGATGGTAAAATCTTCTAAAGTTTCATATTGTACAATTGCTGAAATTATAAATTAAAAAATAAATATTTGATGGTTTAGTCAAAGAAGAACAACATAGAGAAAAAATTCATTACAATTGGGTTAATAGCCAGTAATTCGGTTAAAAATTTTCAAATCTTATACCCACTATGTAAATAATGTTTAATAATCGGTAATAAAATACAACTTACTTTTACAAATCCTACTCTCAATCCAAGAAGCAGCAAAGTCGAGTTGATCAAAGGTTTCCAAAAGAATCAAATGATTGCAATCTCCATCTGAAGCAATAGCCGATAATTCCTCAAGATTTGCTTCAGACCCAACACCAATGGCGAAAGATCTCACTCCAGTTCTTAGATACATCTCAGCACTGCGTAGTGTTTCGGCTAAGTTATTTGACTTGCCATTGGTAATGAAAATAGAAATGTCTGGAGCCCCTGTTGCAAGATTGGTTCGGATATGAGAAAAAAATTTGACCTAATCCTATATAATTTAATCTAGTTATAAGTTAGCTTACTTGCTTCAAAATTTTTTACCAATTGTTAAAGTATCCTATTAGCTGAATGTTTTAAACATGTGAATAAAATTTGAATAATTAAACCAAGTCGACTAACAATCTCTAGTCCCTTGAGAAAACATAGATCTGACCACAAAAAAGTTGCCGTAATGGAAACCAGCTTTTGAAATTATATGAACTTTGATTCGAAAACTATTCTATAGAATATCTTAATTAACAGCTTGAGCCTTAGGCAAATTCTATACTATTTCAATTTTTAGAATGGGCAATCTGTTATATGAATATATCTAAGAACACAAATAAATTTTATCAAGCTACGTATCTTATTAAAATTTATTAGTGTTCTTGAATACACTCATTTTATTGTGGCTAGTCAAAAATCATCAATCTATTATATCTTTGAAATCTTTTCAAAATAACTACATGAAGGCCAAGCGATCAGATCTAATGCTCTTTCGAGCTCTTCGGGAGAATTGAACTGGTCAAAAAGAATGGCACTAGACCCGTATGTGCTTAAAACTTCATAAGCAATTCTAGTTTTGTCAGATGCTACATCGAGTTTGTAGATCAAGTTCATCATGAATGTTTCCATTTTGAGAAGATTGTCTTCTCCAACTCCTAGAGAACCATCAAACACGAATAACAGGTCAACAGAAATACTACAATCTGTGAATGAGAGTTATTGCTTGAATCGAAAAAAAAGTTGGTTTGAAGTTTTGTGAATATTATCGTTAATTTACTTGTAGTTATTGAGTTAGCAGCTTCTATATAACTGCTCGCGGGTAAACCTGTGAAGTAACCCCAAACATATGCCTGGCTTTCCAGATCTTTCAACACCGTTGTTATGCTGAGTCTGGCTGCAAGAGCCGAATACAACGGCTTTTGAAGATCGTTCCACGTTGTGTTGGTCCAATCAACTCCATACTCGCTTTTGATTGAGGTCAAAAGAGTTGAGTTGGCATTTTTCGTGTCGAAATATTGATTTTCTGTAATCTAAAAAAAATTAAATGCTAATATGATTGTATTAACCTATATTAATGTATTCAATATACAAAACCTGCCAAATGCCTCCATAAAATCCGGCTTTGAAAGTCTTAGAGGCCTGTCCATCGTCGCTTACAGCTTTAGCCCACCTTCTCAACATCTGCGCATCATCCTTGAACACACATTTCTCATGTATTATTGCTATGGTAGCTTCCACCACATCAGGTCCTGAGGCTTTTTTAACTTGTGTCCTGTCTTTGAAGGCTTCACATGAAAGCAGCAAAATGGCCACGAGTAATAACATAACTGTCATCCTTTGATCCTTAAGAGTCACTTTCGACTTGTCTCACTTCTATTTATACATCTATAGGAGCTCAAAGATATTTTTAATTATTCATGATGCTAAAAATATCAAGACTAATATAAAAAATATTTTGAGAATATAATTATAGTTTAAAAATTATTTTTTTTGCATCTCGTCTTATCAAGACATACTTATTATTATCTGAATTTAATTTGAGCTTATCAGCACATGACTTTAATTTGTCAAACATTTTAAAATTTTCATAAAACACTATAAAAACGTTTTTTTTTTGAAAATATCCATCTATTTAAAAAGCATTCAAATTTGGGTCCTTAGAAAGATGCCCAGATAAAAGTTAAGTGTTTGAATATGTTACTAAGACTGCAGAATTTGAGCACTGTAACTCACTTATTTTTGCTCAAAACCCTTGGAACTTGTGCACAAAGAGATGAAAAAATTTTTGTAAGTTTGAATTTTTTGAGCACTGTATCTACAGTTTAAGTTGAATCGACCAATTACGGGTTGGTATTGAGAAAATTGTAGCCAGATTTTTATCTGAGCCTCATTATAACCTATTAAGTTTAAGACTTCAGATTTGAAAAAAAAAAAATTTATCTTTCATTATTGTTGTTGATTTCATTGAACACTATTGAAACTTTTTAAACCCCTGCTTTGTCATTCCACTGCCAAGGAAATTTTTTAGAATTTAATTTAACCTCAAAAACCAAACATTTTGAGCCACTCTGTTTCAAATAAACTCTTTTTTATGATACCGTATTAAATAAAAATTTTTTATATAATTTTCGAATTGAAATTTTAATCACTTTTATTACAATCAAATTTTAGTTTTTATTCCATAGTTAACCATTTTTAATTATACAGGATATTTTTTATAATTTGGAAAGTTCAAGATAAAAGATGTGAAAGATAAAAACACGACAATATTATTTCTATTTTTTCACTCAAACTCTCATATTTTTTGACCATGATTCGTGGGCTGATTGATTCAACTTTCACTAGCGACTGGTAAGCCTTAGGGCTTATAAACATACCAACTCTTCTAATGGTAGCGTTGTTTGTTGCTTTTTCTGCAGGGCTTGTAACGAGCGTCTAACCCTTTCCAGTATTGCAGTATCTTATTGTTTCTTCTAGGTGATTTAACTTGTGTTCTTGTATACAGGTTATATCTATATTGTATTTACTAGATAAGTATGTTAATCCATATGGTTTGTGATTATTCTTTAAAGATCTAATCTTTATTGTTGCTATATTTTTTGTTAATCTACAATTCAATAAAGGTTCTTTTTGTTTAGTTTGTGGTATCAGCTTTTCACCAGTAGTAGTATGTAAATAACAGTATAAATAAGCGGTGTGTTTCTCATACTTAAAAATGTTAATTAACAAAAAGGTTAAGAATTCGATTCTGAAAAGCCCTCATGTTGTTGACAAATTTGTTAGGTTTGAATTTTTGATCTGAAACTAACGAGCTATACGGGTCAACAAACTAATATTCAGGCATATCAAAGTCATTCTTAAGCTCTTTCATCAAATTTTCAAATCCCAAAAAGTAGAACAAATACAATGGACATATTAATTCATACACTTTGAATGGGATTTTTTAAATATTTTGATAAAATATGATTTTCTTGAATGAAGTTTAAGTAGCAGATCTTTTTTTATTTTACCGCCATACGAATCAAAGCTTGCTAAAATATTTGAAACAAGCAGTTTAAAGCAAAAATTTTATGGGTGATAAAGCTTTATCTGCACAAAAATTAATTGAAAAATCAAAATATTAATCGTTCGAAACCAATCAGTGTATGAAGTGATTTAAGAAAGCTTTTGTATAACTGTGTGATGTTGACTTCAAGCACAATGCTTCATTCAAAAAGTTTCATAAATTCTTCTGCTCTCACCAGTTGGATAACTAAAAGCATGAATGTATATAATTAAAAACCTTCGAATGGAAGGCATTTTTAATACATTTATTGAGAATCAAAAGCTATAATTTTCGATAAGTTTAGCCTCATCATAAAACCTTACTGAAAATAATAAATCGTGCCTATTTTTCGCTAACGTTTTATGATAAGGCTAAACTTATCAAAAATTATAGTTTTTGATTCTCAATAAATGTACTGAAAATTTCCTTTCTTTGATGTTTTTTTGTTACAAAACATTGAAGAAAAATAAATACGATGTCTCTGAAAAATGAAGAACCTTGTTTTTAAACAAACCTATAATATAAATGAAACCAAACTGTCGAATTTAAGCAAAAACCCAATAAACAAAAATGTTTGAATTGTTTGTAATAATCACATATAAAAAATTTATCTAATTTTTTTGGGATAAAACAGATCGTGGTGTCAAGATCTCAACCAGGATTTCATCATTGAAAACCAGGGGGCAGTTGGCAACAAAGCGGCAGGAGTAGATTTCTGCATTCACTACAAAAGCAGGTACGTCTGGAGAATTATTTTGAAGATATTTTTCAATAAAATTTATAAAAAAATCCTCATTCTTTTTTGATTGTATTATTCAAAATTTGAGTTGATGTGATAGAAATTTCATTTTTTTTAGTTTTTCAATAAAAATACTGAAAAAATTGATTTTTTCAAAAAATGAATAAGAAATACAATAAAAATAATGAACAAAATGAAAGAGTCAGTAAAAAGTTTTTACAAGCAAAAGGTCAAGGTCAGAGTAAACCCCGCAATGACAGCAAGAACTATCAGTAGGATAACCCAACCTTCAAGCTGGGTAGAACCGGTTTTTTTTGTTCAAGAATAAAAAATGGTTAAAATTAAGGCTAATAAGAATGATTTTAAAGCTTCATTTACCGAGTTCTTTCTAATTCTTTTTGGGGAACATAGAAAAAAGCTTTGTAAATTACAAAAGTTTTTCCAAAAACCCTCTATTTTTGAACGACTGCTGGTCGATTTGCATACATAAATACTTATGTAACAATTGATTATGTATTTTAGAAGGAATAAAGTGATCAATAATATGGAAAAGCTTTTGTGGAACATACTCATATCTAAATGTATATGTAAATTTAGAAATACACAGAATTGAATTCCAATTACCAGCTATCTTTTTTAACCCCTTCTTCGAGTCGTCAAAGTCAATGAGAGGTTTTTTAGAAAAGTGCTCAACTCTATCAGCCAGTAAAAGACATTTTTTGTACGAATTTGTCTTAGGGTAGCACTTAGCAAAACACTCATGATTAATTTCATAATAATACCACTGTTATGTCAAAAAGACAATAGCTATAAATAACTATTCTCAATTAATTTATTAATTTACAACTGATTATAGATTTGATTATGAACTAGTTTTTCCTATTTTTGAAAACATAAGAACTATTGTAATCGGCACATAGTTATTCAAGTCTTGCTTTTAATCTTTCACTTTAGGTTTTATTATACTATTTTTTCGTATTTTCAAAAAAAACTCTTTTTCTAAGAAACGTTATGAACGATACTTTTCGTAATTTATTTAATTGTTTAGTTCCCAGTCTAACCTAATTACTGAACACTTTTTTGGGTGGCTCAGTTGTCATCAAATAAGACTGAAAAAGCTTTTGAAAACTAATCTCAAAAAACTGGATAAGTGTTTACAATCTTCAGTTGTTTTATCATATTTCGAGGTTGTTTTTGAATCTTTTTCGCTTATGTGTTCGATTTGAAATGCAAATTAACTTCAATGACTGAAAACACATCAGATTGCATTTATTATTATTATTATTATTATTATTATTATTGATGTTATTATTATTATTATTATTATTATTATTATTATTATTATTATTATTATTATTATTATTATTATTATTATTATTATTATTATTATTATTATTGATATTATTATATTTTTTTAAAATTATTATTATTATTATTATTATTATTATTGATATTATTATATTTTTTTTAATTATTATTATTATTATTATTATTGTCGGCCCGCATAGCTCAGCTGGTAGAGCGTTAGACTAGTTATCTAAAGTAACCGGGTTCAATCCCGCGCGGGCCGACAATTATACACACAACGAGTAGCGCCCTGTGAATCATCTGTTGAGCTAACGAAACCCCATTATGGGGCGACCAAAAGTCGATCTAAAAAAAAAATTATTATTTTTATTGTTATTATTATTCTTATTGTTAATATCATTATTATTATTTTTTTTAATATTTTTGTTTTTATCATAATTCTTTTTATTGTTATTAAAATTATTATTTTTAAAATTGTTTATATACTTTTATATATATATATTTTTTTTTTACTCCAATAACTATTATTATTTTGATATTATAATATATTATTAAGGAAAGCTCACTATGAATTTCGATGTTATGTCTACTAAGCACTGTTGATAACAGGTTCCATTTTGGTTAATATATTCAAGTCAAACGAAATCAACGCAAAATTTTGAAAGCTTTTGCGAGCTCAGACAAGCCAAAAACTAGTTACACGATTAAGCATGTACTCAACTCTCTGCCATAGATCTCGACCTATTTGAGGCAGAACGTGACACTTTCAACAATTGGAACTGAATACATCGTCAGATCCCTACCAGTAAAGCTAAATTTGAAATTGTGTGTATAAGCTACAATAAATTGATATTCCAATTAAAACTCTATTTGGAGCATGTTTTAGCCCATGAAGCTTTTTGTAGGATCAGATCCCATTCTCAAGTAGAAATCCAACTATAATGGCTTTTGAACCATCAGCAATAATGTCAAAAAACTCCAAAAAAAACTGTAAAACCTTACTTTCTACAGAACGTTTTGATTGGTCGAACAATCTACCAAACAAAGGCTTTGAAAATGGTTTTAAAAATTATAGCAAGCACTTCACGCTTACTATAGAAAGCATAACGTTTTTTATCCTGGCCAATAAGATTGAAGCAGATCTTGATTAGATTTTTTAACTTGTTATTTTTACCGCTAAGAAAGCATTGTTCTCGTTTGGTTTTGCTATTTTTTTTATTTTTGAAATAAAAAATAAATTTGAAATTCTCTTCTAGCTGAAAAAATAACAAATTAAAAGTCTTAACCAAGCCTGCTTCAATCCTATTGGTCAGAGTATAAAACTTATGCTTTCTATAGTAATCATGAACTTCTTCTAAAATTTTGAATTTAAATGATCATACAAGTAAATTCATTTTAATCTTTGTTTCGAAGTTGCAACAAAACTCTCAATTAACTGAACTATAATATATAAACCATTTTGGATTTTCTTCATTTATAAAAAAATTTTTTGCTTCAAGAAAAATGCCTGGTGAGAAAAATTAAATTTTGGTTGATTTCATATAATTAGATTTTGATTTTATTAGTTAACTTCATTATTTGAAACGATATTACCTTGTTTATATAGTAGAATACTATAACTACAAGTTTCCAAGCACTGTATTGTAACGATTTGGCATAAATATTCTTCGTTTATCAGCACAAAGATTTGAAAATGAAGTTGAATAGCTTGATGAGAACATTTACATTATTAATCACATAAATTTCAATGAAACCACGGAGCAAACGCCTTCAGAACCTTTTCCGTCTTCGTTCCTCTATGCGGCCATTGTGGTTCTGCTTCTTCTGAACGCTCTAAGTATTGCAATTGTCGTTTTTGTTATGTGAGTCAACTTTGATATAAATGGTTTGTATTTTTTGAAGACCATAGTTTTTAGAAAGAAAAAACGTGGGAAAAATGGTTAAACTTTGAAATGAATTGTGACGAGATTTGATACATGACGTCTCCGAAAAGTATATTTCATCTCTTCTATCTTCTATTTATTTATCAATTTAATTTGAAATCGTAACTGTTTCAATAAATTTATTCTAGACTAGCGTGTTTGAGACTCTCTTTTTCTTGCAGTAATTCTATGAACATCCGAAAAATATTTGATAAAAAATAAAATTGAGCTTAAAATTTGAATAGGTTTAAACAATTATTAATTTTTCTACCGGGGAATGAAAAACTAAAAAAACAAAGAAGGGAAAACTTAAGACTCAAGGCTCAACTTGATGAAAAACAAAAACTGGACAAATACGAAACGTAATCACACAACTAAAAATGCCAGCAGAAGCCAAGCCTCTGAAAAAAACATAGGCCTTGAGTTACTTGAAGGAACAACTGATCTATTGTTCGATGCCATCCCTGGGGGGAAGCTCGTAAAGATTGCGGCCAAGCCTCTAATGGACCTTTGTACAAAAATTGGGAAATAAATTTGAAGAATATTATGAAATATAAGAAGGGGAAGAGGAGGGAAAGATACCACGAAATTAAGGGGAAACAAAAAAAAAATTAAGATTTCATATGAAATTATTGATACTAATTTTCGGTTTTATTTCTTCTAGCTTTTTGTTTTTGTTCAATTATTCAAATGAGTTATGGCTAGTATTTGTTTTTTTTATTATTATTATTCTTATGATTATTTCATTTTATATGATTTTTATCTAAGTTATAAAAGCGCGGTAAAGAGATTGATGTTGAATTATGAATACTTGAAACTTCAACTGAATTAACCAAGTTTAAAGATGATGGAAAAAAATGACTCTTATTCATCGTCTGATCATTTTATTTACTATTGTGTTTGGTGTTTTCCAAATAATAATTCTTAACTTCCAAGTTTTAATGTAATTTTGTGATGTAATTTTGATATAGCTTTTCAAATGTTTAATAGAATTTATTAAAAAACCCCTTCATTTTTAAGCTTTGTGGTTTATATTCAAAATGGATTACATTAATTAGTTACCTGCTGGTAATATAGAATATATCGAAAAGCTACGTCTTTTATTTTGGAATAAAACTCAACGACGATGCTCCACCCAAAGTGTGGTCAAGGCTACATCTGTTTATCGAATAAATTTCCAAAAAAATAACCCACAAGTTTTTATCTAAAAAAAAGTTTGTTCAATCGAAAATTTTAAAAAAATTATTTAAACACATTTTAACAAAGTTTCTAAATCATATTATCTTACTTGTTTATTACGAATTTCGCCCCACTAGACAGTGGTAGAAGTTTGATGAGTGTTCTATAAAAAGCTTCCTTTACATTTTCGGCTTGATTTAGTAAAGAAGTTCCAAGCAGCAAAAAGCTGTTTTAAATTGGACCAATCATAGGCTTTGAGAAATGTTAGTTTTTTTTTCTTGAAAATATCCATGTATCATAATGTTTAAATATTCACGGATTGTACAAAAAACGTTGTTAGTTGATAAATGTAATTTTTTTTTATAAAACTTTTAAAAATGATTATGTCGGTACTTTCACAATTTTTTTTGAGTTCTATGATTGGTTCATCGACTAGCCTAAGGATATTCAATACTTTTTGCGTGATCGCGAAGTGCCTGTTTGATTTAGTAGATATATAAAAAAAGCACTCTACTAACATAGAAAAATTGGAAAGTTATTGAAGAATTGAAAATTATTCTTATCAACCAATTAAATACTTTTTTGTGACTTTGTCGATATGTGCGTTATAGCCACGTTTATAGGCATTACACTTTACAGAAGCATCAAACTTACGCCATTCCTATAAATGATCAAATTTTATACAATTGTCGTTTTCTGGATCTTTCTCACAGGTGGGCTCATTAAGTTATGATTGTACGACATAGTTTTAACTTTTTAATTAAGTTTGAAAAGGTTTTAGAGCATTTTAACACTGCTTTCTGTCGCCATGACTATTTCGATCTATCGAAAAACGCATAGAAACTTCATTAATTTGCTTATTGTCGTGAAATTATGTCTCTATTCAATTTCTATTTCTATACTCTATATTCATTCATTAGAATCTTAACAGGATGTGAAGGAAATATAAGAGCCAGACAAGGAGAGCACGTGAGCAGGAATGATATCCGCAATCAACATTTTGAAAGTAAGTTTTTAAAACTCGCTCAAAACCGAAGTTTTGCGTAAAAACAGTTTATGAGCATTAAATTTCTCAGAGACATCGTATGTATTTTTCTTCAATATTTTGTAACGAAAAACATCAACTAAGAGAAATTTTTAATACATTTATTGAGAATCAGAAGGCTGACTCAAAAATATCGGGGATTAGCAAACATGCTCGCTATTGTACCCATGGAAGGATTAGAAAGGAGAAAACAAGTTTTTGCTGCAAAAAAATCTCTTGGTGAAGGGGGGCCTTGAAATAAAAAAGCACAATTCACAAGCCGAAAACCCGTTAAATTTTTAAAAACTATTTTAGAACTGGAAAATTTTGAATAAGAACCATTTTTAGTTTAAATCAACAATATTCATTAAAAAATCTCCGATAAATAAATTAATTTTTATAAAAAGTCCATAAAATAGTGAAAATTAATTAAAGCGGCCGTTTCCAACTGTAACATTACCAAAGAACTTTATACTGAAGTGAAGCTTGATAGTAGTCTCAAATTATGAAATCCCTGGTAATATATTCATGATTTAGTCGCCTTTTTCTGCCATATTGGATAATATTGTATTCTTTTCTAAAATAGATTTTTAGAGACATTTTGTATTTTTATTTAAAAATAAGTTATGTTTTTTTACTTTTATTTGAGTTTTTTCAACTATTTCAATCGACTAGAAGCTTCTAGAAAAAATAGTATACAATAGCTTGGTGTGAATAAAACTAACATATGAGATTGTCGGTTAATAAAAAATCAATAGGTTTTTGAGGAGCTTCTTCTCCAATCCATTTTAAACGGATGATGTTTTCCGCTGATGTTTCTTGAGGTGGCTCCATAACTTTTCCAGAATAGAAAAACTACTGTATTCAGAACATGTCCAAATCTTTGGTGCGGCTAAACTTATTTTGTTATGGCTTTCTAGGTTAAAGCCCCTGTTTGATTAATTTTTTTGAATTTCTTACCGCCCTCTTTGATAGCGTTTTTCTATCAAGATCACTTGTCAGGTTCCTCCAATCATCTGGGTTTATTGCAGCTTTTTTCTCTATCTAATGAAGAACATTATTGAACCTCAAACTTTCGTCTTCTTTCTAGTGCCAGTGGATAGTTTCCCGCTTAAAATATCTTCTGGAAGTATTCCATCAGACATTCGAACAGCATGACCCACCCAGCGTAATTGCGCGACCATAACTGAAGTTGAAACAGCAGAAAATCTACAAATGATAAAACTTTGGTATTTTAAAAGCCATCTTTTCAGATAAAAGCTATCTCTTGGATGACGTTTTTGCAATTGGTCTAGCTGTCGCGGGTGTTTTCGATAAAAAGAAATAAAAATTTGGACATAACTTTTGCCTTGTCGACGTTCAATTTAGTGAATAGTCTGATACTTTGAAACTAAAGAAGGTTTCTTAGTTTTTCAAAAGCAAAACAGGTTTTTAGTATCATTATTCTGTTTCTTCATCTAAGGAAGATATTGAGGTAATCACACTGCCCAAATAGGTAAACTTCTGAACCACTTCAAATGTATTATTACCAATGAAAGCTGATGGCGTTGGGTTACTGAGCTTTGAACTATGTTGAGGCTACAGGCTTTTTTATGCTGATAATTAAACAAAATTTTTCAGCAAATGAAGTTAAACAGTTTGTGATTTCTTGTAGTTTTTCCAGGAATTAACAACCAGAACACAGTCTTCTACAAACTGGAGTTCCTAAACTTTTCTAAGTTTGGTTCTAGATTTGAGCTTTGCGGAATTCAACAGCTTACCATTGGTTATTTTTTGAATCCAGATTCCAGTCATTGTATTTTTGATTGCAATTCTAACAAGTGATGCAAAAAAAGAGACCAAACAAGATAGACGCTAAAAAGCATTTATGTTTTACACCGTTGTTCAGAAAAAAAAATCTGATAGCTTGTTTTCCCTGATTATCCGCCTTTTCATGCCATCGTGGAATTGTTGTCCGAAAAGCTTCTATTTTTTTTTATCGAATTTGAAAAATAACTAATAATTCCCAGTAGATTTATACACTATTTTCTCAAATAAATATCTAGATTCAAGCTTCCTATTTCAAGAATCGTCCAAAGGGTACAAGACAAGCGAAAACCATGTAAATAGCTTTTTTGAAAAAAGTTTGTGTCTGAAACTTTGCAATAAAACACATTTCTCCATATAGTTAACAAATTTTTTGAAGAATTTTTCATGCATTTTTTGAATATTTCATTCGTTCAACAGTTACTTCTTGAAATCTAGCAGAAAAAAACTTAAAAGAAAAACTAATAAATTTGTTTTAACACTAAGACGGGATCCTATAAACACCATTAACTTAAACGTTATTACAAAAAAGCAGATAGTTTTGGTCCTTGGCATATTGTGAGCATAATTTTCATCATAACGGCAGCTCTCATGGTGGTCATCGTAGTGGGATTAGTCAAGTGGGATTATTCATAATGCATATGTTATTTCAGATTTAAGTTTTTATCTAAAATTTTCAGATGGAGAAACTCATCACAGCTAGCTGTCAATGATAATCCCCCTGCGTATAGACCACCAGAAACGAGTACTAATAACTCTCATAATTGGAATTTTGATTTCAACCTTTTTAAGTGGTGGTAATAAATGAGAGGATGAAATTTCATCAAAGATATCATGTAACTTTTTAAAGACATCTTAGTGTACTTGGCAAAAAAAACTAGAATTTTTGTTGGGTTAGCATTAAATGTGTTGAAACTATCGGTATTTGCAGCAAAATAATTGAGTAGCTTCAAGTTCTAATTATAACCATTGAGAATGCTTCAGTTTTATAATTATCTATGTAATTATGTAATCTAAAAAGTTTAAAGGATCATTTTCTAATTATAAAAATGTAGTTACGATTAATTTTTTCTTCGAAGAATGTCATGAAACGTTAGCAGAAAAAACAAAAAAAATTATGCCTTCTGATTCTCAATAAAAGTATTTAAAATTCCTGTTAATTGATGTTTTTCGTTACTGCAGTGTGGAACGTCCACCCTCACGTACTCTCCTTTTCTGGCCCATATACTTCCTTCACATTTTGTTGAGATTTGAAAAGATTCTATTTTCGTTTCAAAATTACAACAAAAAGACGAGTGAACATGAAAAGATAGTCGGTCAATTTAATAATATCTCTATTCAGAGCTTACTTGGATATTGTGAGAAGGGTTGGTTGTATGAAGTAATAAAAGATTCTGTTGAACATTATTTGTTCAAAAGCATCAATAAAAAATGGACCAAACAATTAGATTACAATTCAGCATGAAGAAAACATAACCAAAATCAGTTTTGTTTGGTACAGCCCAAACCGTTTTTTTGTAAAATGAGATTAATACGAAAAAAATAGAATAAAGCAATACAATGTAAATTTTTCACTTTCACTAACCATCGAAGATTACTTTCATGGTGATGGGGATAATTCTGCCATCAGAAACAACATACATGAACTCGTAAGTTCCTGCTTTTGCTGAATCGAAGTTGTAAATCTCTAATATCCTTGCTGGTCGTGAGAACTATATTTGAAACCAGATGTCATTTCAGATTGGCCAGCTGCTTTGATAATTTTGCTGTGATCGTTGCGCAGGGTTGTCCGCAGATGATCACTGTAGTGTGGAACGTCCACCCTCACGTACTTTCCTTGTCTGACCCTTATACTTCCTTCACATCCTGTTGAGGTTTCAAAAATTCCATATGTCAATACATAATCCTGGAAACATAAATTTTTTCACAATTATGTTTAGAATTAGCTAAAGTGATAGTGATAGAGTTCGTTTACTCCGTTCGTTATTGGAACCGACCATGGAAGCATTAAAACAATACACTTACATGGGTATCCAATGAATATGATATGAGGATTTGGAAGAGTTTTTTTTTGAATATTATTTGTGAATACTAGAATAAAAAATTTTTAACCTGAAAAAAAAGTCAAGAATAATAGAAGGTAATAGAAATTCATCTTTCTAGAATTAACGCAACAGTGAGAAGTTGTATATATATATAAACTTGATCGAAATAATCAAATAGGTGAAAGTCAATCACCTAAAAGTTGTCAAGCACTCAGAGTTCAAAACCTTGAAACTTAAAACCATTTATTTAAAGAAAATAATTATTCAGTTTCTTGTTTGTTTCCATTAAATACACCTTCAACCCTCTTTCTGAAGAGCTGTGATGACTGCAATAAAATATTCTAATTCGTTGAAAAGTTTTGTATTTATTTGACAATTTTTAAAATTTATTTCAATTCAGAAAAGCTTTTGGACCAATAAAATAACTTTTCAACTTCGACAAATAAGTAACGGGATCTAGTGTGCTGGACAAGTTCATGTCACAAAGCTTTAGAAAAAAACAGAAGCAAAATTTTTATGATTAACCAAACTAGCCTATTAACAAAAACGATTCAAATCAAAAACTTTTAACTGAATAATAGAGGCAAAATTGGAAGGTACTTCAAAATGTAGAATTTGGAATAGATTTAAAAATTGAGAATTCAAAAAATATTTCGAGGGTTTTTGAATGACGCCAAGAACCCAGAATTGTTTTCAAGTGTTGTTATCTTCTCATAAGACATATATTTATTCAAATCTCAATCAGAAGTAAGAGCCTAGACTGCCATCAAAGACCTAAAACACAGTCTACACTTGAGAATTGTCGAAAAACCCAGTTTCAAATATATCATGTATGTATTTCGTTAGTTTTATTTAATTGCTCAAATTTATCAAGAAACAATAAAAAATTTTCAATCAAATACACTCATTTTATGGAGTTTTCATGCGTTTTTTGACAGCTCGAAATGGTCATGGAAAAAATCGAAAAAAAACGATTGAACTTTGGATATTAGTCATAAATATAAAATATAAAAATTACTTTAGTTTTTATCAAAAATTTTTTTTTGAAAACGAAAAATTTTCAATTTCGAGAGCGTTTAAACTTTCATGAAAATCTAAAAAAAAGATTTGTAAAAAAAGTTGGTCTTTGTTTTTTTCTTTATTAAATAAAAAAAATGAATACGGAAATATCAGTAAAAATATGCATAAATTAATGTATGGTCTTTTGTTTAAGTGCTTTTGATTAACCAAACGAGTCAAACTGAATTTATTTATTCATTCAGCTCTGTAATTACAAAACGCTCACCTGTAGGTTTAAAAGTTAAAAAGTTTTTAATTAAAATATTAAATAAATTTTTTTTTTTTGCATTTTTTTTTTTAAAATTTAATTTTCAGTTTTTGGTTATATTGGCATTCAGTAGTGATCAATTAATACATAAATTGCTTATTTCATTTTTTTTCAGTTTAATATTTCTTATTTTGAGGAAAAGTTTTGTTTGTCTAATACAATTAATTTTTTTTTCAAACCGACCAACCAAAAAAAATTTACACACTTCATCAAGGACACAGGTTAAAAGCTTCTCCCTACTGAAAGAGAGCCGGATGAGCGCTGAACTGAATACTTCAGAGAAATATCAAACCAGCCACCACTTACACAAAAGGGGAATATTTCTCCAGCTGCTTCAGACCTCAACTATCAGAGCTTGAAATAATTCTAGCCATAAAATCTCTGAAAAAAAACAAAGCCCATGAGCATGACAACCTCAATGGCGGACTTTCCAAAGCAGATCCAGTTCTAGCAGCTAACATATTTCAGCCATTGTTTGAAGAAATATGGCGGAAAAACAAATACCTACAAAATGGACAAAAGGAGTGATTGTTAAGATCCCCAAAAAAGGTTCATTACATGACTGCAACAATTGGAGAGGGATCACTCTAATTTCTGTTCCTAGTAAGATACTTGCTAAAATTATCTCTCAGGGTTTAGCAGAAGCAATGGACAAATCCTTAGGCAAAGAATATATTAATCCTAGATTAGTGCAGCCAACACAAGCTCGAATCGTTCTAATTGAGATAAAAAAATCCCTTGTTACGAATTGAGTCAGTTATTTTCTTTCTTAATGCAGTTTTTACAATAATTTTTAAGTTTTATAGGCTTGAACCCGCTTATCGTTTTGAAACTAAAAAATACATGGAATTTTAGAAAGTCCACTGAATTTTATCGCAAAATAGTTATTTATCAATAAAAAATTACTCTTTGAAAAGGCATATTAAAAAAAGACTTTCTTGTTTTATGAGTATCAATATCCAATATAGAAAAGCTTTCCAAAGGGATTTTTCAGTGCATTTTTTCAAAGTTCAAAACATCGGTCTCAATAAAACGTCGAAACATGAAAAATGAAAAATAACTTGGAGCCTTGAAAGATTTCATGTATAAATTTTATGAATGGTTTTGAACAACTTCGTTATAAAAAACTTAGATTCTAAAAGTAAAATTCAACTGGAATTCAATTCTTGAAAATTTTCCACGGCAATTTAGTGCATAATTTTAGGATTGAATGTTTATGTTTTTGAATTCAAATTTGCACATTTTTTTTCCAATAAATTTATTTTTGTAAGCTTTAATTTTAGATCAATTTTTTTTTGGAAAATTAAATCAAAAATGATGGAAAAATCATGTTTTAAAACTTAAAAGAGTTTTCAAAAACATTTTTTGCTTTATGGGGGAGTTACGTAATAGAATATTTAGGAAAAAAAATAGAAAAAATAGAATTATATAACTTTTGAATGTGTGATAAAAATAACTGGAAAATAACTAGTAAAACAGAATTTTAGTGGAAAAAATGATGGAAAAGTGAATAAAAATGATGATACACCAATAAAAAAGAATAAAAAATGGTTTAAACAAAAATTGTTGATGGAAAGTTGACGATAATTCAATAGTATCTAATTATACTATGTTATTGAGATGCACGAGATAATAAAACAAAAAGAAAAAAAATATTCAAAAAACGATATAAAAAAACAGAAAAAAAGATGAAAAAACATTTTGAGGATCAAAAAAAAAGTTCTTTATTGAAAGAGTTAAAAATAAAACATAGAATCGAATATCCACAAGAAGACAATACAAATAAAATGAAAAATAAAACTAGATTATGGCATAAGCACTAGGGCTTGGAGAATATATTGGAGGAAGTTCATCGTAGTGGTGTTTCAGGGTTTTTGCTGAGATCAAAAAAAAAATCTGTTGCTTGAAAAGCTCTGATCCTTCAAATATATGGCTGAAGTGACGGATAAAACTTTAGAAAAAAATAGTGTTTGTTAGATTTGAAAAGAATTATGAAAAAATTGTATGTTAAATGTAGAAAAATAAAAAATAAATTAGAATAGTAATAGGTTTTTAATTGTCTATTGGATCATGTTACATAAGTTGGTAATTAAAAAACGAAAAAAAATGGTGAAAAAACTGAAAAATAATATTGGAAGTTTTCTTTTACTTAGTTTTATTCTTAGTTAAATTTTTGAATACCTGCACATTTTTAAACTGTTAAGTCATGTTTATTTTTTTTTTGGGTCGCCAAAACCAACATTTTTCATCTCAGTGTCAAGTGGTGTTTAGTTTAGTTAAAAATTTAGTTTGAAAAAGATAATTTTTAAATATACTTTTGCAAAGTCAATAATAATGATCAGCATATAAAAGAAAAAGCATCACAAAAATAATTAAAAAAATCGTTTATTGCAAAAAAAGTTATGTAACGATACAAAATCCACTAAAAAAATTAATTATGTATAAAAATATTATGAAAAAAAAAAAAAAAAAATTATAAAAATATGAAAAAAAAATGAAAATAATTACCATAAAAAAAATAATAATTAAATATAATTAAAAACAAGCAAAAAATAAATAATAAAAAAAATGATAGAGAAAAAAATAAAAAAAGAAAAATAATAAAAAAAAATTGATAAAAACAATTAAAAACATGAATAGTTGAAAAAAAAAACAAAAATGAGAAAATAAATACAACAATGAGATATTAAAACAGCAATATAACAAAAAATGAGAACAACCTTGTTAATACAACTGTAATAAAAAGAAATAATAACAATAACAATAATTAAAATGAAAAAGTAATAACAACAATGAATCAAAAAACACAATAAAATGATTAGAAAATTTAATGCTGGATAAAAAATATTCATGAAAACATAAAAATTAGTGTCATAAAGAGCATAAAAAACACTTTTTTACAAATAATAATAAAAAAAACGCCAATAAAAAATAAATAAGAGAATAATAAAACCATCAAAATTATAATGATTTTTTTATAGATTATATAACATTCATGCTTGCCGCCTATAAATAAGAGCCTCAGACAGCCAAAATAAAATGGTTCTATTGGTTGAATCGTTAGTTTATTAATAGTAATTTAAAATCAATTGATTTTAATTGGTTGGTTTATTACATTATTTTTAGTATGATTTATCTAATTGGTTTTTATCAATAGGTTTCAGTGTTATAATAGGGGTGTTATCATTTATTTATTATCTGAGATTAATTTATTTAATCAGATGAAATTAAATTTTCAATTTATATATATGAGTTTTTGAATATAATTTTTTTGTTCAAACCTAATTGAATTAATGATACTCATAATAATATAATTAAAAAATTATAATTATAATTAATTATAATAAAATTTGAAAACATGTCTGACAACTTCAAACACAATAATTTGAAGCTTTATAAAAAAAATTACGTTCACGTTTCAAATCTTTAAAACTCGCAATGATTCCGCCAGATAAGTTTGCCAACTTAACATTCGGAATCATTGCGCACAAGTTTGATAAATTTTTTGATAAAATTAGTCCTTGAATAAATGAGAAATACTGACAATTCTTATTATTTATTTTTTAATATTTATAAAAAATTATTTTACAGGAACATGAAAAAATCTAATAGAAATATGAAAATCAGAAATTTGAGATTTTTTACAATAAAAAAACAAAAATATTTGAAAAAAATATTAAAATAAACAGAAAAAAAATGAACAAAAATAAATGAAACATAAGAATAGAAATAAATTACATGCAAAAATATTCTCAAAAACAATATTTTCTTATTATATTATCATATCTGTTATTAACACTATTATTATTGTTATTTTTTAGTTAAATGATTGTAACAATTGATATTATCGATATTTTTATTATTATTATTTTTATTGATATTATTATTATTATTACCGATTTTATTTTTTTTCATCATTCTTCATATTAACCTTATTCTCATTATTATCAAATAATTTTTCGACATTTTTAAAATCTGCAAACCATCACAACCCATAGTAATTCGACACTTCCTTGCTTGATGGTTTGTTGGTTTCGAAGTTCACAAGAACTTTATTTATAAAAATTATTTATGTGATGAAAATAAAGATATTAGTTATGATAATAGAAGTCTGAGTTATGATAATAGTAGTCTGAGTTATGATAATAGTAGTCTGAGTTATGATAATAGTAGTCTGAGTTATGATAATAGTAGTTTGGAAATTTTTTTTATTGATAATAATTATGCTAAAATTCCCGTTATTATTTTTCTTATTATTCTGATTTTTTATTACTATTATTTTATCAAGTAATTAATTTGATTATTTTATTATCCTCAACCCTCAGTGAACAATGACAAAACACAGCTCTTTTGTGTGGGTGGTGATAATGATGATCCTGGTTAGAGGAACGGTGGAAGAGAAATTAAAAGAAAGAAACAATCTTAATGAAACTTATAGTAGTAGTGATGATACTGGAAAAAATACTGATAGTACTACAACTGCTACTATCAGTACTAATACTACTACTACTTCTATTTCCACTACTACTTCTACTGCTACTACTACTACTGCTACTACTACTACTACTACTACTTCTACTACTACTACTGAAGGCCTTTGTGAATATGATCTGAGTTCAAAAACTAAAATGATAAGATATGAAAAAAAAAGAGAAAAAATGAAAAAACAAAAAAAAGAGGAAGAAAAAGAAAAGAGAAGGAATAAGAAAAGGTTGATAAATGAAGATTGGAATGAGAGGGAGCTGATGGAAAAGTTGAAGAACGATAACGATGATGTACCTTACGCTTGTAGAACTGGTGAGTTAAGAGGAGGAGGAGAAGGATGGGGAGGATAAAATGATGATGATGATGATGATGATGATGATGATGATGATGATGATGATGATGATGGTGGTGGTGGTGGTGGTGGTGGTGGTGATGATGATGATGATGATGATGATGATGATGATGATGATGATGATGATGATGATGATGATGATGATGATGATGATGATGATGATGATGATGATGATGATGATGATGATGATGATGATGATGATGATGATGATGTTAATCAAATGATGATAGCATTGAAACCCGAGTGAGAAGGAATAATAGGAAACACCGAATAAAACACGCATTAAAAAAACAATGGAGAAAAAATGTGCTGATAGAGGAAAAAGCTTATTATTGTAAAGAATAAAAACAAAACAATTCTTTGCGGTTAATAAAAAAGTGATACTAAGAGAAAAAAAAAATAATAATTCAAAAAATAAATAAAAAAAATAATAAAAGTGAATACAAAAATAAGAATAATAATAATAAAATCAATAAAAATAATGGATTTGCATTGAGATACGTAAACAAAAAAGCAATCATTACAACTATTGTTCGGCAATGACTCTCAATAATATCATAATAAAAAAACAAGAATAACATAAAAATGATAAAATAGCAATAACAATGGAAATAATAATAATAACAATAAACTTACTGATATAAATAATAGTAATAATTAAAAAAATATAAATAGTAAATGATAATAATAACATTGAGAATAATAAAATAAATGTAAATTAAAAAAAAAAAACAAACAAAAAAAAAAATAAAAAATGTATAATACCAAGTTATATAACTAACCAAAACTCTATTTTGGAATATATTCAATTATTTTTTGTTTGGGAACAATGCAAGCTCCACTCACGCAAAGCTTCGGGGAATTTAATAAACTTCAAAGTACATTTTTTTTCATTCATAATAAGCTCGAGAAATAATAATGGCAGAATGGTATTACTGACATAAAGCTGGAATGTTTGAAGCTGGATGGGAATGGTATCGGTAACAGTGAGGGATATACAAATTGCATTGATGAGACTTATATTGAAATATCAGTTAGAATAGCAATAAAAAAAAGAAATAATATAAAAAAATATCCTAATAACAAAAAAATAAATATGATAAAAACAAAATTTTGAAATAACAGAATAATGAAAATATGTCTTGATAACAAAAGAAATATTATAAGAACAAAAAATATCATAATAAAAAAATATATCATAATAACAAAAAATATCATAATAACAAAATATATCATAATAACAAAAAATATCATAATAACAAAATATATCATAATAACAAAAAATATCATAATAACAAAATATATCATAATAACAAAATATATCATAATAACAAAAAATATCATAATAACAAAATATATCATAATAACAAAAAATATCATAATAACAAAATATATCATAATAACAAAAAATATCATAATAACAAAATATATCATAATAACAAAAAATATCATAATAACAAAATATATCATAATAACAAAAAATATCATAATAACAAAATATATCATAATAACAAAAAATATCATAATAACAAAATATATCATAATAACAAAAAATATCATAATAACAAAATATATCATAATAACAAAAAATATCATAATAAAAAAAAGATTTCAATAACAAAATCTATCTCAACAACAAAAAAATAACATAAAAACAAAAAAAATAACAAAAACAAAAAAGTATCATAATAACAAAATAATATTATAATAGAAAATTATCATAACATAAAGTTAACATAATATTCATTCATTTTTATTTATTTATTTCTATTCATATAACGCACTTTTTACATAAAATAAACATGTATCAAAGGCGCTCAAAGATACAAACATAGTTTATGAAGAGATTATAGCTTATACAAAAAGTCTTGAGCGATGATTTAAATGATTGACGAGGAAATGATCTGATTTCATTAGGAAGAGCCTTCCATATAGAAGATGCTGCATGGTTGAATGATTTACCGAAATACTTTGTTCTGCCAACTGGTTGGTGAAGTGGAGAGTTTCTCGATCTTAACGAGAAGGGAACATTCCTATCATTGGTGAGATTGTAGAGATATCTAGGGGTTTTTGAGTGATGACAGTTGTAGGTGAGAGCAGCTATTTTGAATATGAGCCTTTTGGGTGTAGGAAGCCAGTGAAGCTTGTCTAGACATTGGATAGATGGGGGTGAAGACGTCAAAGTTGAAAACAATGCGTGCGATATGGTTTTGAATTTTTCGTAGCTTTCTAATCAGTGTAGATGGAAGAGAGTAGAGAAGAGAATTGCAGTAATCTAGTCTAGAAATTATGAGAGCAAGAGCGAGATTGTGAACTGTTTGAAAATTGAGGCATTTACGAATGTGATTGATGGCTTTGATATGTATGTAACATTGTTTGGTTTTTGAAGAGATGTGTTGGTCAAAGGAGAGAGTGTTGTCGATGATGAAGCCGAGTAATTTTATTTCGGAAGAAATCTTTATATTTTGACCAGCAATGTTAACTATTCTTTGTAGGATTTAGTACTGACAAAACATACCGTTTGTTTTGTCGATGTTGAGTTGGAGAAGGTTTTGTGAGAGCCAGGTATGTACAGAAAAGACGCATTTAGATATTTCTTCAACGGCTGGTTGAGGGTTGTCGTAGGAAAATTCAGATGTGAGAATGATGCCATCTAAATACTGATGAAAAGTAATGTGATGTTTTTGGGAAAATTTTGGCTAAAGGGGAAGTATAGATGACATTTCAGAAGAAATGTCCGTAAGATGTCGAGTGGAGAGGTTTTTAGTGGCAGACTTTTAATCATTAAGTAATTATGGTGACACCTCATTGAAACATCTAAATAATAATATAATCAAAAAATCTATAACAAAAAATTTCATAAAAATAAAAATTTTCATAATAAGAAAAAAATAAGAACAACAAAAACCATCATGGAAAACTTCAAAAATACACCAAAAAATATCATAATAATAGAAGCTCATAATTAAGAGAAAAATGGATTTGATGAATAATTTAAGAAGCAAGCCAGAGTTGGAGTTGTAAAAAGTGTGTTTAAAAGTAGTTAAAACAAAAAAAAACACTAAGTGAATCAAGCAGGATAAAAATGGAGATAATAATAAAAAATAAAAAAAGAAAAAATAATAAAAAAAACAATAAAAAAAAAGAATGAAAATATGAATGAAAGTAGAAAAAAAATATTGAAGATCATTGAAAACAGCAGAAAAATTAATTCAATGGAGTAATAAAAACAATAACAATGAAATTGAAATTTAGAATAAAAAATAATAAAAATAAATAAAAAATAATAAAAATAAATAAAAAATAATAAAAATAAATAAAAAATAATAAAAATAAATAAAAAATAATAAAAATAAATAAAAAATAATAAAAATAAATAAAAAATAATAAAAATAAATAAAAGACAATAAAAGTGGCTTTATGATCGATTTGTCGGTCTCGTTGTTAAGTAATTCAGAGTGAAAACAAAGAATAATAAAAAATAATAAAAATAATGATAAATTAGCAAGTTATTATGAATTGGGAATTTCACTAAAATATTCTTGAAGAAGTAGTAAAAAGAAAAGAATGTAGATTTAAACTATGTATATAAATTTAGATTTAAACTATCAAAAAAATATTGCAATAATTAGCATTTTGGAAATGTTTATTTTTAGGGAGAAAATAAAATATGAGTAACAACAGAAGAACGATGAGTAAGTGGATCATTAGGTCACCCCTAACTGGGGTTTCAGTTGCGCAATTGATTGGTTTCACAGGGCGCTACTCCATGAGGATTATTAATTAGTAATGAAAGTATTTTAAAAATTATTATGAACAGAAAATATAATATTAATGATAGTAATTTTGAAAAAAAAGATAAGATTTGGAATAAAAAAAATAATAATTAGAATAATTAAAAAATATATAAAAAATAATAAACTTCACTGCTACATCTCATTTAGTTTTATCTCACGTCATGTTGACATTAAGCTGCAAAATAAATAAGATGTTGAAGATTCATCTATCGTTTGCTACTCTATTAAAGTGATATGGAAGGGTTAGAGACATGAAAGAAAAGAAGAAGAAGGAAGAAGAGTAGGAAGAATAGAAAATAAAAAGAGAAAAAGAAAAAAGAAGGGAGCATAAAAGAAATAAAAAGATTAAAAAAAAATGGTAAAAATACATGAAAAACAATAAGCGTAGAATGAGAAAAAGATTTAAGAAATAAACAAAAAGTTAAATTTTTTGCGGAAAAAGAGGATTTAGAGGGAAAAATGATGGAAAATTTGCTTGATTAAGGGACTTGTTAAAAAAACTGAAAGGTTTCATTTTAAAAAATAAATTAAAATTGAAAAAGCATCTTGGGAAAAATTCTATGCAAAAATTTTTCAAAAGTGGACACAACTTGAACTTGAATCAAGGGGGATTTGAGGGCATAAATTGGAATTTCTATGACAAGTTTTTGACTAATTAAGTCAACTTCAAGAAAGACAACTCTAAGAGAGCCATTCTATGTGTTGTAGTTGAATAATAGAAATAATATTAACAAAAAAATAATGAAAATAATATTTAAAGCAACAACAACAATAAAAAAAACAGCAACAATTAAAAATAGTAATAACAGAATTAATAAAAATAATAATAATAAAAACGAAAATGATATTAATAATCATAATAATGATAATAATCAAAAAAAAAACAATAATAATGACAACAGATATATGTAGAGAGATTTGGACATACTCCAGAGAGAAGGGAGATCTGCTGTGGCCTGATGTTCTTGTGAGCTCATTTCTATTATTATTATTATTATTATTATTATTATTATTATTATTATTATTATTATTATTATTATTATTATTATTATTATTATTATTATTATTATTATTATTATTATTATTATTATTATTATTATTATTATTATTATTATTATTATTATTATTATTATTATTATTATTATTATTATTATTATTATTATTATTATTATTATTATTATTATTATTATTATTATTATTATTATTCTTATTCTTATTCTAATTTTTACTTTTATTATTATCATTTTTATTATTTTTATCATTATCAACATTTAAGTTGGATATTTATTTGTTTTTATTCTTTGTGTTTTTTATTATTTTGCTATTATATTTATTATTTTTTATTATATTTATGATTTTGATAATTATTTTTTTATTCCTACTACTTAGGTGGGAACCGTTCATTCTCAAAAGTGCCCCTATTCCCTTGACGGATCTCATTATGCCACTTTCAGGTGCACAATAACAACAATAATAATAACAACAACAGCAATAATAATTAAAAAAAATAATGATAACAAGAAAAACAATAATAATAAAAACAATAAATATTATTAAAAATAATAATAAAAGTTCTAAAAGTTTTAGTTATTGTTGTATAAATTACTGAAAGAAATAAATTTGAAAAATTTTGATTCCAATTTTTTGGCCTGTATACCTCAATTGATAAGAGACTAGATCACTATTGTTAAGACTACTGGGTTTATTCCAAATAGCTCAGCTGGTAGAGCATTAGACTATTTATCCAAAGTTACTGAGTTCGATCCCACGTGAGCCGACAATTAGCATCTGTTCCACAGTGTATTTTCTCTACATTAAATTTAAAGCAAGTGTTTTGATTTACACTGAAAAAACGCTTGATAAATATTACCTTTCATTCCATTGAAAGTCATCCACTGCTTCTGCTATAAATTCAATTTGGGACGAACACTTCAAGTTTTACGAAACAAAGCACTATATAAATTCCAATTTACATTTGCGAAAGGCAATGCGCCAAATCCATAACCGGCTTTGCACTAAGTGAAACACAAAACTTTAATAATAAAAATAATAATGATAACAACAACAATAATAATATAATTATTATTAACAGTTTGTTATTTTTTAAACCAGTGATATATATATATATATATATATATATATATATATATAAATAACTCCGGAGTTTAAATTGTTTGGACATTGTAGCGCTGTCAAGGTTGGCAGCACAAGTAGATGAAGATCTACGCCAGCGAACCACGAAACTTTTCGTTTGACAAGTTTATATTTTTAGGTACTTTTACTGTAGAAATATTATGTTTGAATTGTCTGATGGTGAATATAATAGGCAGAATATAATTAATATTAATTTCATTAAAGTTTTTATGGCGCGTAATTTATAAACTAATTTACTCCATTGGCACTCAATGGTTTAATAATTAGCTTTCGACGGATATACTGGGAACTGATAATCTGATATAGCTTAAAAAACAATAGTAGGATAAACAAAACAAAATTTTTATCAACTGAATTGACAATCATTATTTGATGATGTAAGATTTTTTGACGATAAAACTTGTGCATTTAATTAATAAATACTGTGTCTGTTCCACATGTTAGAAACTGGTCCCCTAATCAAAATATTTCTACGTTTAGATAACTTACGTTACTAACCACTAACAATACTTGAAAATGTTACTCAGTTAACGAAAAGCTTTCTATTTCACTAAAATTCATTTGTGTTTCCAAATATATTCTTTTGATGATGGTCTTTACAACGTAAGTTCTTACAAAAAGCTCCGTTCTCATTAAGCCATTGTGGTTTTCATAGTAAGTTAATATAAGAAATTTGATTTCTAGACTCATGGGACAAAACTAATGTTATAATAGCAGTAATGTACTTGATAGAATGGAGGTCTTAATGGAATCGAAAAATTTTTCCAAAAAAATACTCGTTTTAATATTATTGATGCGTTTTTTGATGAGTTTTGCAACGTTATAATGTATTTTTTTTACAGAGTTTTTCTGTTGATATGAACAATTACATAAAATTCAAAAAGTTCAAGTAAAATGAACAAACTGAAAATGAATAACAAACTAGTTAAGACAACTTATAAGAATAAATCAAATCAAATATATGGAATCAAATCAATTATTAAACTTATTTATTTTATTGGTTTATAAGAGAAAAAAAAAAGATGGCTTCTTTTTTCAATTTTTTCTTTTTTTTTTATATTTTGAGTTTTATATGTTTATACGATGCAGCCTTTTATATCTTTAAGCATTCTAAACATTAAAAAACTACCGATAAAAAAACATAGAAATAGGCGGTTATTTTTTAATTAACAATACAAACAAATAAAAATATGATTTGATATTTAAACGTTGAAAAAAGTTTCTAATTTAACTAATAAATAAATATTAAAATTATAATAGAAAAAAAATAAAAAGTTGAGCAAAATAAAAAAAAATTATAATAACAATCAAAACAAGAATGATAAAAATAATTATTGAATAACAAACCATTAAAACAACAAAAAAAGTAAGTAATTAAGTCGACCATTCGGTTGCTTCTGAAAATAAAAACAACAACAACAACAACAAAAAAACGAAAATAATAGCAACAACAAAAATAACAAAAAAAACAACAATTTATTTAGTACAACAACAATAATAACAACAAAAGATGCAAAGTGAACGCGTGGGGGGACGGGGTGGAATGGGTGGAGCATAAAGATGACTCATGCCCCAAACCGCCATTTTCTCAACTGGCTGACGTCATCAAATCTATTATACAGGTTTTTTGGTTTTTTTTGTGGGATATGTTATTTGGTTGGGGTTGGTTTTTGGTGTTATGAAGCTGATGATGAGCGTGGTGATGATGGGGGTGGTGGTTGTTATGACGATGGTGATGAAGATTGGAATAATCATATAAATGATGAAGATGATGATGATGATGATGATGAGGATGATGATGATGATGAGGCTGATGATGATGATGATGATGATGATGATGATGATGATGATAAAGACGATTTGGGTATTGAAGATGATGATGATAACGATACTTATCTTCTTGTTTATAAATTGTGTATGAGATGTATTGTAAGGAAAAAAGGAAAGAAAAATGAGATAAAATAAATTTTGAAAAATTTGAAAAACAAAATTTAAGACTTAAAAAAAATAAAACTCATAAAAAACAGAAAGTTAAAGAAAAATAGATCAAAAATTTGAAAAACAAAATTTAAAATGCCTGAAAAAACATGGAAAAAGATCAAAATAAGAAATAAAATACTTGAAAAAACATCAATTTAAAAAAATATTTTCGAAAATTTTGGTTAAAAAATTATTTAAAAATATAATTCAAATTAATCAAATTTTAAATTCAAAATATATCAAATAACGTTTTAATTTTCAAATTTATTTTGAACTTTATTTATTATTTTTTTTAATTAATGAAAAATTATTATTATTATTATTATTGCTCTTATTATTATCAATTCTATCCTCAGAGTAATGATGATGATGATGATGATGATTATTATTTTTACTCTCATTCCCTATATCATACAACTAACTCAAAAAACTTACATTGTTACTAAAACCCAGCTTTTTTCTGAAGAATATTCATTCCACAAAGCTTGATGCCGTGTTTTGTTTTCAAAAGCATCAAAATATTTTCATTTTTGCTTCTCTCTCCATCTTCAACATTCTCTCAACAACATAGTTTTATCCCACAGATCTAATTAACTTTTCGTTATAAAAATTTTTTGAACTTAAATATTTTCCAAACAGATTTTTTAAAATCGCTTTGAGCAAAAGTGACCATTTTTTTGTCAACCGATCCGTTTTAAACTACTTTTTTTAATCTCTGACCAACACCAATTCTGAACCACATTTATCAACATTAGACTTCACACTTCAGTTCTTAGCCACATGTGTAAATTTCAGATTAAACCAATCTATTTTAATTCATACCCACTTCAAACCACACCCACTCACCTCAAGCCACACCCACTTATTTTAGACAACATCCTCTCTTTCAAATTGTACTCCAACCTAATTTACCTAACCCTCATCCTAAACCATCCAAATATCTCTAACAAAAAACTTTTTTCAAACCCTCAACTCCACCCACTAACCACACCCACAGAACCGCCCACAAAAAATTTCTTGCAAGCAAGTGACCCAATTAACATCCAAAATGGTGGAAACTCAACAAAAGTATGTCACGTACCCTACCCTATCAGAAGACTTTCAATTTGTCATGCATTTCCTGTTTACACAAAATCTGAGATGCGTGGGAGGCAGAGGGTACCTGGTTAACGGGGCAAATGATACCATAATTGAATTGGCCAAGAACAATAACAATAATATTAATAATAAAAATAATAAAAACAATAATAAAAAAAACAATTTTTATGAGGTTATTAATAATATCATAATAATAAATGATGAGGAAGAGGAGGAGGAGGATGAAGTTGGAAACCTATTTAATTTCATTGATACTTTTTTCTACCCCAATTTCCTAGCCCATTGGCGTGAGTTTATTATTTTTATTATTCTCATTTTTATTATTTTTTTTAATTATTTATGTTATTTTTTTTATCATGAACTTTACTGCTATTCTCATTTTTGAGTAACTATTTTTTCCATTTTTCTGACTTTTGTTATTTTTTTCACTAAATTTATCTCTGCTACTGATTCTTATCACAAACTTCCTTGAATATCATCATCAACATTTGCTTTTGTATCTCATTAATCTCACTAATGAAGTAAATTTTTTAACAGAGAACAAAGAGGATAACTTCACAAAGTGAGATTTTTTCTATTAACCAATTTAATTATTAGCTAATATCATTAAAATTATATTGTTTTATATATATATTATTATATAATTATATATATATTATCTTGCTTTTCCCATTCTTTTAAATACGGAGTTTTAACTACATTTATTTATAATTTAAACTTAGATTTTCGATAAGTGTGACCTTATCAAAATTTATTAGTCTATTATTATATAAAACAGAAGCCTTTTGATTTATGTACAATTATATAATAACATAATATTAATCTTTGAATTAGCTAAATGTTTCACTCTTTAAACTAGTGATTCGTCATAAGTTAAAACTTTTTTTAAAAATTCTGGAAAAAGAAAGGCTTAGTTTAAAATTAGCAAAAGATATTCATAAATTTTCAAGTAAAGTCAACCCGTGAAAAATGAAAAATCCGTTCACGTTCGTTTTTGATATGAAAAAACTAAAAATATTTAGAATTTCTTATGTTATTCCACAGTTTCCATCGGGATAATTTAATTGAAAAAGTCTTTTTAGACTTTAAAAAAATATCAAAAATAATTGATAAAATATTCATGGTTAAAAAGAATTAAATTTTAGGTGATAAAAATAACCAAATTCTTGTTTGATTCCCATATAAAAAGAATTTTTTAATTACCATAGAGGCATTAGGATGTGTGACAAGTATGAAAACTAGTACACAAATGAACAAATAAACAAACATACAAACATACAAACAAATAATCAAACAAAAAAATAAATAAACAGACAAAAAACAAACAAACAAAAACAAAAAAACAGAAAAATAAACAAATAAATAATCAAACAAACAAACAAATAACGAATATTATCATAGTGGCACGAAACAATCATATATTTCCACTTATTCAAGCTTCACGATATTTAGCCAGTGAAATTTTTCTATTATTTTGATGCCCTTCTGAACAGATTCTGTTCACAGACATTTGAACTAAGTTTTGCTCGACATTTCTTCGCCTTGATGCTCAATTAGACCTTGTATTGTATGGTTGTATTTGTTTCATATCATCTTTGTTCTCCATTTTATTTTATTTGGTTATACTTGCATAATCTTTTCAATTATGGCCTTCACTTCAGAAGTTTCTAGGCCACATGAATATTATAAAACTTTGAAAATAAAAATGGATGGAAAAAAATATGCAGATTTGAGTTACGTAAGTCTTGAGAATAAATTTGAGTCATCGAAAATTCGATTTCCGATAATTAAACTTTTAGTAGTTTTCATTAAACTTGAGCTGAGCTTTTAGTTCTGATTTTTTTAAAGTTTTGGGTTTAAAAAGACGTTTTAATACCAGTTACTTGTTATATTTTTTTAATATTTTGTATGGGTATAATGATATTCAAATAAGAACCCTTTTTCGGTTGTATTTTACTCCACGGTGCATTTTTTAGTTATATTTGTACCTCCACTTGAAAATGTAAGTTTATCTTACGAAAAGCTTCGTGGAATAAAATAAACTTCTAAAAGTATTTTCATTTAAATATTTATAGCTGGTTTGAAGAATTGAAATATAAGAAAAAGTTGAAAATGGTGGTTGTTCTAAAAATAAAAAAGATAAAAATTTCACAATAATAAAGAAATTCCATAATTTTCTTTCTTTTATTCCAAATAATAATATTTTTTATTATTGTTATTTTTATTATAATTATTATTTGTTTTAAATATTGTTTTATTTTTGTTATTTATTATTATTGTTATTATTATTTATCTTCATTATAGTTTTTTAGATTTTATTAAAGACCTCCAAATTGAACGATAAACTTTAAAGAAATTCAACAATAATACATTATTATTATTATTATTATTATTATTATTATTATTATTATTATTATTATTATTATTATTATTATTATTATTATTATTATTATTATTATTATTATTATTATTATTATTATTATTATTATTATTATTATTTTTAATTTTTCTCTATTGCTATTATTAATGTCCTTACACTTGTAACGCTTAAATTTTGATTGTGGAAAGGCCCTAGACCGGAAAAAAAGTATTAGATTCATGCTTGATGAAGTTTATAAAAAGATAAGCATAAAAAAAAACATAAAAGCAAAAAAAATAATCTACTTAAAAACTTAAATAAAAAAAATTGAACAATAATAATAATAATAATCATAATAATCATAATAAAAGAAAAAGACGTGATAAAAAAAGTATCTTTTCGAAGATTATTGTTATAATCTTCAACAATAACAATCAAAAGTAATAACATTGATGGTTCCTCAATAAATTATTTCTCAAATATTTTATTTCATTTCAGAACATTCCAAGTCCTGGAGAGGTTTTCCAGAGTTTTTTCTTCATCGTCTTCATCATTACCTCTTTCGTCTCCATCATCTTTTTCTCCCACTCCATCTCCACTTACATCATTGTCATCACGTTTTTCTACTTTTTCGTCGTTATCTTCAGCTCCCTCTTCCTCCTTCTCTGCCTTCTCTTCTTCCTCCTCCTCATACAAAGCCCTCCACATATCCCACACAAACGTGATAGATGACATCACGTATTTTGAATATCCAAACAATGTGTCTATATCTATCAAACTATCAGGTATTAGGGCATAGATGGGTGAATGGATAAATAGATGGATGGATGGATGGATGGATGGATGGATGGATGGATGGATGGATGGATGGATGGATGGATAGATGGATGGATAGATAGATAGATAGATAGATTGATAGATGGATAATGCAATGAATAGATGAATGAAAAGATAGATTAATGGAAAGTGGGATAAAGAGATGGATGAACAAACAAATGATCGAGTAGAAAAAGTATTGGAAAAGTGAATGGATGGACAGTTTGGAGTATGGAGAAAATGAAAATTTGGATGGATAAATAATTCGGAGTAAAGAAAAATATTTTTTTCAAAAATTTGCACAAAAAAATACCAGAATAAATTTGAATCACATCCCATAAAACCCACCCAAACTATTTCCGGGAGTTAAAAAAATTTGTTTTATTTATGGTCTTTTCGTCGTAAATCATAATTAAATTTAATAATTTGATCATAAAGCAAGATGGATCAAAAAGATAAATTAATTGCTGGTTGATTTGTCAAACAAATTATCATTAATTAATTTTTTTTGTGTGCCTATCTATTAATTAGTAACCATTCAGTTTTATATCTTTTTATTTTTCCCTTTTTTGGTCTTTTATTTTAGCCAACTCTTCACTCCTATCCCTATTTTTTTATCCATTTTTTTGTTTTTCTATCTCTCCACTCATCCATCCATCGCCATATTTATCAGTTCATCTTATCATCCATTCACCCACTTATTCACCCATCCAGTTACCCACCCGTTCCGCCATCTCTCAATTCACCTACTCAGCCATCCATCCGTCCCCTCTTTAACCTATCCATCCACCCATCCACTCACCCACCCACCCACTATTCACTCACCCACCATTCACCGACCTACCATTCACCCACCCACCCACTATTCACTCACCCACCATTCACCCACCCACCATTCACCCACCCAGGTAAACATGAAAGACGAATAAAAGTGATGATGATAGAAAGCTTTTCAAAATGTAAACTCATTCCTCCGATAAGAAAATGGGTGGAAAACATTGGAGGTGAAAAATTATTATTAATTACAAATTAACAATAATAATAATAATAATTATAATTATTATTATTATTAAAATTATTATTATTATTATTATTATTATTATTATTATTATTATTATTATTATTGTTGTTATTATTATTATTATTGTTATTATTGTTATTATTATTATTATTATTATTATTATTATTATTAAAATTATTATTATTATTAAAATTATTATTATTATTATTATTATTATTATTATTATTTTTATTATTGTTATTATTATTATTATTGTTATTGTTGTTATTATTATAATTATTATTATTATTATTATTTTTTTTATATTATTTTTATTATTATTATTGTTGTTGTTGTTGTTTTTGTTATTATTATGAACTTTTTTAATATGATTATGATACTAATTTTGATATTGATTTTTATAATTATAAATAAATTATGAAATAAATTATAATTTTGTCTATTTAATCTTTTTTCTTTTTAAAACTTATCGTGACATCTATTAAAAATATTTTAATTAAATTTTTTTTCTGTTTTTTCAGCCCAATCTTTTCAAATTTTTATTAAAATTCACTTTTATCGTAAGGAAACAGCAGTAAAAATGACATGGTTAATAAATTGTATATCCTTAGTATATAGATCTTTTGATTTAAGCCGTTACCTCCATTTCGAGTTTATTTTGGCCTTAATAAAATTGATTTCGTTTGATTTATTCAAAACGAGTTAAGGAGAAATTAAAAAAGATAATTTTTCTCGTGGACGAAATTTTTGAGAGTTTTTATGAATAATAATGAAAAATAACAATAATGATAATAACCCTAATGTATTTATGTTTTTATTCGTCAAAAATTGAGGATTTCAAAGATACGTTTATTACAGTAAAAAAAACTGAAATTTTCGACAAAAACAACTTTGACATAATTCATTAGCACTAATCTTCTTTGAAATCTTCATTTTTTTACTTTACTTCCAATGTCTTTGGAAGAACACTGACGTAATGTTAATGATGGAAATAATAACAACAATAAAAATAGCAACATAATTATAGTTATGTAAAGGTACATTTGATGATATAATTTTAAATCTTTGATAAGTACATTTCCATAAATTTTCTTCTTAAAAGTGCACTTAATGAAAATTTTAAATGAATTTTTGAATAAATTTTATTTATTTATTTATTCTACATTAATAAAACTTTCTCACGTTCTTGAGTTGAGTTTTTCAAAAAAAAATAATTTTCAATGGAGAAAAAAATCCAATTTTTAAACTCATAAATTCATTTTTAAACACTCCAAACTTAATTTCTTTTTTCGCCTATTTTGTTCCTCATAATAAAATTCTTATTATTAATCTTTTTAAACCTCGATTCACTTTTAAGGAAACGTGACAGAAATCCGACCAAGAGTTCTAGCTTACGAAAATAAAAGAGACAGCAATAAAAATAAAAAAAGAACCAGCAGCGTTCAAGTGTTTAAAAATAGAACAAAGAATAATAAACATCAAAAATATAACGGTCTTGGTAGCAGCTCGTTTGCAACTAATAACATCAAAAATAAAAGCAATTATAACAATAATAATAATAATAATAATATTAATAATAAAAATAATTTTAGGCATAATAATCGTTATTTATTAGGTGGTAAACGTGGTAGGTTTATATACGCTGATGGAAACAATGACAAAAATGGGGCTATCTTGATTAAAAACAGAGTGGTTCTGAATAAATATGCTGGCAGAAGTAATAACCGTTTGAATATCACTAAAAACCATAATTTAATCGATAAAAGTAGTGATAATAACAAAAATAATAAGTATAATAACAAAAATGATAAGTATAATAACGACAATAAAAATGATAACAATAATAATAACAACAGTAATAATGCTTATAACAATACCAATCACAATAACAACAATAATAATAACATTCCTCATGATAATAATAAATACATAATAATTAAAAGCATTGATAGGAATAATAAAGATACAGGCAATCATATTAACCATAAAAGCAATAGACTGAGTATGGATAAAAATGATATAAAGAGAGATAATACAGATGATGAATATAATAATGATAATATAAATAATAGGAATAATAAAAATAATAATAATAAAAGAAAAAATATTAACAATAGTAATAGAAATAATAATAAATCTAATCATCAAAATGTATGGAGAAGACACAAAAGGATGGCTGACACAACGAAAGGAGAAATTTTTAAAAATAATAATAATATACCTAACACAAATAATAAAAATAATTTTGATAATAATAAAAATAATAACAATAGTGAAGTGTTCCTCTTTATGCCATCCTCAAAAGTTACTCCTGCACTTACTTTTGAGTGAGTTTGAACATCTATCTATCTCTCTATTTATTTATTTATTTATCTATCTATCTATCTATCTATCAACCCACCACCCAATCAACAGAAGATTGACAAATGTCGGTCCTTTAATTTACGTTAATGATGACGTACCTGCTAGTAAAGGTTGATTATTATTATTATTTCCATTATTTTTTTTATTAATAGTTCTGATATTATTATTACTATTATTATTCTTTTTTTATTTTGATCATTATTTTCATTGTTTTTATATTTTCTCATAAAAAGTTCCCATAATGCGCCCATCCACGTAAATATTTTTTTCATATAAAGAATACATTTTCAAGAATCGTCAGCAAAGATGCAACTAAAATGATAATAAGAATAATAATAGTAAAAATGATCAGACGTATGTTTAACTCTAGGCCACCCCTAACTGGGGTTCTGGTTGCAAAATTGATAGGTTCCACAGGGCGATATTCAATGTGAATACATCAACAATACTAGTAATAATAAGAATAAATAAGAATAATATGCATTTTCATAATAAAGAATGTAATAATAATAATAACAATAATATTATTTAAAAATGAATAAACTAATGATAATAATAATAAAGTTTCAAAAACAAATTTTATTGCACCAACCCAAAGCAGACGACAGGAAAGAGTTTGATGTAGAGGTGTCTTTCTATTTTGAAACTTTCCTTGAGGTAAATATAATAATAAAAATAAAAATAATAATCAAAATAATAATAATTATAATAATAATAATTATTATTATTTTGTATATAATAATAATATAAATAATACTAATAAGCATAATATTAATAATAATAATAGTAATAGTAATAATAATAATTTCACAGAAATGGCATGAAACCTTCCCTGTCAAGTACCTATGTGCTAGACTGGTTGTTAATATCTCCGGTTATTATTATTATTCTTTTTTTTTGTTTTTTTTTTCATATTTTCATATTTTATTATTTTTATTATTGTTTTTTAATATTTTATTTTTTAAATCATTTTGCGATAATTATTTACTGTTTTTTGTTCATTTTATTTCCATCATGGCCGCTTTATATTACTAAGCTATACATTCAATCATTTTTAAAACCACTAGTAATAGTCTTTAATTTTGAAATTATTTCATTATCATTCCTTTTAACTTCACTTTTAAACAGAAAAAAACTTTTTTGGTGACGAGTCAAGATGGCGATTTGATTGCTTGACAACCGTCTTCCCTAGCAACCAGTCTGTTGTTTGCTCTTGCAGGGGTCCTGCGTTTGTTTCTGTCTTCTATAATAAGGTAAGTGAATGGATGGGTGGATATTAAGTGGTTAAATGGATGGATGGGTGAATAGGTGGATAAACGAATGGATGGGCAGGTGGATGAATGTATAATGGGTAGGTGGATTATTGAATGGATGATTGGGTGTATGGGTGGATGAATGGGTCAATGGATGGGTAACTTGACTGATAGATTTTTGGCTGCGTAAGTGGATGAACGGATTAATGAATGGATAGTGAGTCTAAAAAATGGATGCGTAGATGAATAGAAGGAGTATGGAATTCAATGGTGAAAATGAATGAGTAGATTGCTTGGTGAATGGATAGATGAATAAATGGATAAAATGAATGAATGCATGAATGAGCAGAGGTATGAGTTGACAAGCTAGCAGATTCAATAAGCAAGCAAATGAATTGAAAATAAATGTTTAGTGAATAAAAAAAAAGAAAAACATAAAGATAAAAAAGATGATGTTACGTGGATAAGTCTAGCTTAACAAAAATTATAGTTTTGATGAGAATTAATGTATCCCAAAAAAAAGAAAAGAAAAAATTTTTTAATGTATTTGAAAAATAAAAAAAAAACGAAAGTAACATAAGTTAATATATAAATGAAGAAAATGAAACTTCACCAACACAGCATAGACCAAAGACGACGTACCAACCGGAAGTGGCTGACGTCGATGTTTTTGTGAGTTTGCGCTATATAACACATCTTCGAATAAGTGTTAATCTTTTTATAAATATAGAATAGCTCGAATCAACGTTGGATTTTTTCATATAGATTATCTTATGTAAGTTTAAATCAAAATTAATATTCTCATTTTGTAAAAAATTTCTAGCTAATTAAAACACTGGTCAGAATCTTTGATCTTATATTTAAAATCTTTGGTGACAGGGCTTTCGGATGACGTCAGAGTTAGTGATTGCCACGATGATGTTGAGAGGGATTTCCATTGCCGCCCTGCTCGCTACTACTTTCGTTTTCTCATTTTTCAAGTTAATAATAATAGTGATAATAATAATTATTATAATAATAATAATTTCCATAGTAATAATAATAAAAAGGTTATAAAAAATGAAATATAAAAATGAATTTGAAAACATCAGTTATATTTTTCTAAATATAATACTATACAATTTAGGGACATCGTGCTTTAAATAATGTACCCTTCTTCAATAACTTTTTGTTTTGTTCATCAAAAATGAAGGTTTTTAAAAAAATAATTATTTTTAAAAGACTATAATTATGAAACTAATAATTTATAATAATTATGAAAATTATAATGATTCAAAAATAATTTTTTTTCAAAAGACTATAATTATGATAACAGTAATAATTTATTTTAAAGTGTTATTTTTCGAGAATTATAATAAGTATAAATAGTTTATTTCCAAAATTTCTCATTCTAGAAAAAAATTTCATGATAAGGCTGTCATAATTTTGAGAGTTTTAGCTGTTTCTCTTTAAACTTTTATATATCAAAAATTATATTAAGATTTCTCTAAAAAAAACTACTAATGTTATTCTTTTTACTATTATCAAGGCCAAAAATGATATTGACAATAATATTAATATATTATTTTTATTGTTATTATAAACAATATTGTAATCATTAAAAACAAAAAAATGGTAACACTAATAAGATAACAACAACAACCATCCCTCCAGAAAAACGAGGAAGGGAGTAGCAACAAAGATCTTGTTGAACTTGTGTGTGTCCTTGATGTTATTGCTGTTTGTACTCTTCATCACTGAGCAACGAGCTCATAACAGGAAGGAGTGCCCTGTATATAACGTTTTGAGGTGGGTGGTGGTGGTGGTGGTCGTCGTCGTCGTTGTTGTCGTGGTAGTGGTGGGGTGGATGTGGTGAAATAGGGGTGTTGGAGTGAAGATAGGTGTAGTATATGGGAGAAATAGCTAGGTGATGGTAATGATGGGTTGAAGTTTGAGTCATTTTTGATAGGACGATGGTGGTGGGTGATTTGATGGGGTAGTGGACGGGTTGATAGAGAAGTGGGTGAGTTGATAGAGAAGTGGGTGAGTTGATAGAAAAGTGGTTGAGTTGATAGAGAAGTGGGTGAGTTGATAGAGAAGTGGGTGATTTGATGGGGTAGTGGACGGGTTGATAGAGAAGTGGGTGAGTTGATAGAGAAGTGGGTGAGTTGATAGAGAAGTGGGTGAGTTGATAGAGAAGTGGGTGAGTTGATAGAGAAGTGGGTGAGTTGATAGAGAAGTGGGTGAGCTGATAGAGTGGTGGGTGAGTTGATAGAGTGGTGGGTGAGTTGATAGAGAAGTGGGTGAGTTGATAGAGAAGTGGGTGAGTTGATAGAGAAGTGGGTGAGTTGATAGAGAAGTGGGTGAGTTGATAGAGAAGTGGGTGAGTTGATAGAGAAGTGGGTGAGTTGATAGAGAAGTGGGTGAGTTGATAGAGAAGTGGGTGAGCTGATAGAGTGGTGGGTGAGTTGATAGAGTGGTGGGTGAGTTGATAGAGAAGTGGGTGAGTTGATAGAGAAGTGGGTAAGTTGATAGAGAAGTGGGTAAGTTGATAGAGAAGTGGGTGAGTTGATAGAGAAGTGGGTGAGTTGATAGAGAAGTGGGTGAGTTGATAGAGAAGTGGGTGAGTTGATAGAGAAGTGGGTGAGTTGATAGAGTGGTGGGTGAGTTGATAGAGAAGTGGGTGAGTTGATAGATTGGTGGGTGAGTTGATAGAGTGGTGGGTGAGTTGATGAGAGAGTACAGTTGAGAACAATGTTGATGGTGGTTTGTTTTTTGTTTGTCTTCATTTCCCTTTTCATCACAACACAGATATTACTTATGTATGGTAACCTTGATGTGGAACGGGGTCGAAGGTCATAACATGCATCAAATGCTTGTTAAAGTAGGTCATTTTTGGAGCGCTTCATTAGGTTTTATATCCAGGATCGTTTTTTATTGCTAATAAACTTCCTTAAAAGGACATTATGATGTTGAGTAGATGAAAAGTTTTGAGAAAATAACTATATATATGAGAAAAAAATCATTAAATGACCTTGAAGTCAAAAAAAATAATACTGATTAATAATATAAAAAAACAATAATAATACCAATAATAATAATAATAATAACAAACCAGGTTTTTAATGCACGAGTAAGATGGTATGTACGGAAGGCGGCTATTGTAGCTTGGTGTAAGTCCATTTTTAGCTCAGTTCAACAAAACTTTTGTTCATGGTGTTATTTTGTATCGAGTTTTTCTCTAATATTCATCACCATCATCATCATCATTTATATTATCATTGTTATCCTCATTATCATTATCATCACCATCGCTATCGCCAACATCATCTTCATCATCTTCATCTCCACAGCCGTACCAGCATTGATAGTGATGATAGTGTTAGTTGTCGATCTGAAAGCATTCCATGGAACCTGGAAGGAATGCATTTTTGGGTAAAAATGATGAAGATGATAATGATAGTGATGATAATGATGGTGTTGATGGAAATAATATAAATAATAATAATTACCAACCCACCAATTTCAATCTCCAACTAATACAACAATCCACAAATCTAACTACGACTAACCTTATCCAACCTTACCCAACCACCACAATCTCAGTGTACCCAGACCCCATTACTACATTTCCACTAATCTTTTACTCTAACCCACCACAAAACCACCAACACTTCAACCCTTAGATGTTCCTTGAAACCTACCACTTTATACATAGCCTGGTTGACTCCCATGGCTTTGATAGTGTTACATAATATAGTGGTGTTTGCAATGGTTTTGAGGGCTCTGTCTGCCGATGCCCCAAACCATCCTGATGTCTCTAACCCACGTATGTATTACGAAAAGGGGGGAGAAAGGGTGTTAAGACTGATAAAGGAGGGAGGGGAAGGTAGTAGTGGTGGTGGAAGGTCATGGTTGTGGTAGGGTTGGTGATGGTAATGTTTGTAGGGATGGTGGTGGTGGTGGTTTTTAGTTGTTGGGCTAATATTTGAAGAATTTTTTTTTAAATTTTTATATAACAATTATGTGGCCTAAAAACTCCTGGAGTTGATGCCACTTTAATCTTATTCGTAATTGTATTGTATCAAAATCGATGGAAGAGATAGCGTTGATTTGTGGAAGGATTTCATTTAATGATTGCTGGTATTCGAGCCGTGTGGATTAGCGCTCTTCAAAACCAATATATTTTTTTTCTATAAAATCTTTTTTTCTAGCATCTCATATGAATATTTTTTCTTGTTTATTTGTCAAGATAATAATTCTGGAAAAATAAAATAAGATTTTAAATTTGTATGTGTTCTCATGAGAGTTGAGAAAAATTTAAGCTTATAACAATTATTTAACAAATATGAGCTCATAAAAATCTTTGGAAATCCAAAAACCGTGCAAACTTTAATTCATTGAATAACAAACAAATTTTGTATGCTTTTTCGATTACTTTTTGAGTTTTATTTTGTTCATCATTAAACAACCCATCATAATCACCTCACTTCCCCCTCCCCCACATCACCATCATTCACTAGCCAACATAGAAAGATATAATCATAAGCCCGCTAATACCCACACTCACCCCATCACCACCACTAACCATAATTATACCCATCCCATCATAACTACACACATGGCACCAGAACCAAACCCCCAGATTCCCATCCACCCAATTTATACCCACGTCATCACCCCCACCAACCATAACTACAGACCCGTCACAACACACCCCACCACCCACCATAACTACCCCCATTAAATCTCATCACCCACCATAACTACACCACCCACCATCCCATCACAAACTCAAACATCAACACAGAAAGAGACCGCAAAAGCTTTAAACAAAGGCTAACTGGAGCTATAGCACTACTAGTGCTGCTGGGCATTCCATGGCTGTTAAGCGCCTTTGCTGCAGTACAGACGAAAGAAGGGGATCTGCTGGAAGAGTTGCAGTTTGCTGTTGGGGTGAGTGATGGTGATGTTTGGAAGAAGAAAGGGTGTGAGTGGTGGTGATGTTTGGGGGAAGAAAGGGTGTAAGGGAGGTGATGTTTGGGGGAAGAGGTAGAAGTGGTGGGGTAGTGTGGTTATGTGAAAAATTATGGTGGTGGGGGTGGTGGTAAGATGATGTTGGTGTGAGAGTGGTTGTCACTCGTTTCCATTGCAGTACAGTTGGGACTGGTCGTAGTAAAAGTAGAAGATATAATAATAATAATAATAACAACAATAGTATTATTTTATTATTATTATTATTATTATTATTATTATTATAGGTGGTGTTCACAGTGTTTATCAGTATTCAGGGCATTTTCATCTTCTTTTTCCACTGCCTCAGAAATCAACATGTTATTTTTGTTTTTATTATTTTGATTATTGTTTTTATTTTTCAATGTTAATTTCATTTTTATGTTCTTTTTCCTTTTTTTTATTTTTTTGATATCAATTGTTTTTTCTTATTATTTTGATTGGCTATTTTTGATTTATTTTGATTTTAAAATTACCTGGGTTAAACATCACTATAAGAAACTTTGCAGATTATTATGATTGTTACTAATTTTTAAATTCGATGTTTTTTCATTTTTTTATTCTATTTTCTATGTTAACATATGAACGTTATTCAAAGGCCCAAAACATCCAATCCAGGTGAAAACCCACCTGACTAGCTTAACATCTAGTGGGAAGAAAATGTTCTCAAGCACTTCCGGAAGTAGGTTAACAAGTGCAAAAAGATCCAAAGACTTCGCCGAAGAAAATAAAATGGCCGACATTGAAGTCAGAGAAGATAAAAACGATAATGATGATAACTACAACTGATATGTGAATGGAAGAATGAATGGATTCATGCATGGAAGGGTGGATGGATAAATGAATGGATAGATGAATGCATGTATTCATGCATTCATGGATGGATGGAAGAATAGATACGCAGGTGGGTGAGTAAATGAACGAATGAGGATAAATAGATAAATATAGAACTAGTGTAGATAATGTTTAGAGGAATATGACAATGGGTGGATAAATAATTAGATATATAGATAGATATATGTATGGATAAAAGGATATATGAATAATTTAATTGATATGTGAATCAATATATGAATGAATGACAATAGAATACGATTAGGAATAAGATTAAAGTGGCATTTACTCCAAGAGTTTCTAAACCACATAATTATTTTACAAAACAATTACTGAATTGAAATATGAATAGATGAAACATGGATGGATGAATAGATAGATTGAAAAATAAACCAATAAACAAATCTACTGATTAAACACTAGATAAATGATTTGATAATTAATAAATTAATTAATCACTGGATATATTAATAGGTGAAAAGTGAACCACTAAATGAGATAATGAAACAATGAATAAATAAACCATGGGATATTGATGGACATAAACCATACAATAAAAACAGACTCAATTACATGTAGTGCTTTTGTTGTTGTTGTTGTGGGACATTTGTTGCCAACATTTTGTTTGATTTCCGTTGCGATTTTTATTGTGATGGTAGATTATTATTTTTATTATTATTCTTATTATTTTTTTATTATTGTGGTTTTTAATTTTATTATTCTCGCTCTTATTTTTATTATTGTTATTCCAATTGTTATTTTTATTAATATCACTTTTTTTTATCCACATTATTATTATTGTTATTATTTTACTCAATAATATTGAATTAGAATCATCATCATTGCTATCATTATCAAGATCGTTATAACTTCCCACCATCATCATTTTCGTCCATACCATCCTCACCATCGTCATTTGTAAAAGGTTATTTTATGTACATTCGCGTTTATATAAGGCTAATCCAATCATTTCAAAGCGCTTGCTAAAATTTATTGAAAACACACTGTAGACCAGTATGTTAATTGTTGGCTCAATTTGGGATCGAACCCGGTAACTTTAGATATTAAGTCTTTTGCTATATGGGCAAAAATATTATTTTTTATTTTTCGCTCTCATCATCATTATCATCATCATCATCGTTAACAACATCAATTGTACCATCATCATCATCACCACCATCATCATCCTCACCACCATCATCATCATCACCACCATCATCATCACCTTTAACTTGGATGTTGTATTGATATTGGGTTGCCAAAACTTCATCGGCCCTTAAAAACTATTTATTTCAAAGATTAACAGTATAAACATAACATAACATAACTGAATTTAAAGTGGTTCAGTAGACTAGAGTCTGTGTGAGAACCACTGCTAAATATATCTAATATCCTAGCTCGCCTATCTTGATTTTAAAATTGTTGGTTGTTTCCACGGAAACTGTCTCATCACTAAGCTCATTCCAGGCGTTTATCACTCTGCTACTGAAGAATCTCTGCTTGATTCGACTTCCAGTCTTCTTAAATAATTTGTATTTGTGTCCTCGTAGGACTTTTCTGGTTTCCAGTTGGAAGAATCTGATAAATGGTGTATCCTCTTTTTTGGTGATTAATTTATAGGTTTTTATTAAATCTTCTCTGCATCTTCTTTTTTCTAGAGTTGTCAGTCCACATTCTCTTAATCTTTTTTCGTATTGAAGTTTCTCGAGTCTTTTGATCATCTTTGTCGCTCTGCGCTGTACCTTTTCCAGAATGTTCTTGTCTTTTTGCAAATCTGGACTCCACGCCTGAACACAATATTCCAGATGGGGTCGAACTAGAGTCTTATACAAATTTATGATTATTGATTTCTCTCTGCTGACCACCGTTCTTCTGATAAATCCAAGTATTTGATTTGCTTTGGCCGCTGCGACAGTACATTGCCTCGATGTTTTTGTGTTTATGTGTATCATGACTCCGAAATCTTTTTCTTCTTCTGTCGATTGTAGCTCTTGATTGCCCAAATGATACTGAAAGATCCTGTTTTTTTTCCCATGTGCATTACTTTGCATTCATCTATATTGAAAAACATTTGCCAATCCTCAGACCACTTATATATCCGTTCCAAATCAAGTCTTAGTACTTCCGCATCTATTTCATTGTTGACCTTCGCACACAGTTTCGTGTCGTCAGCAAACTTTGATATTTTTGATTTTATCCCAAAGTCAATATCGTTGATAATATAACAAATAGCAGAGGTCCCAGCACCGAACCTTGAGGAACTCCACTTGTAACATTAATTCAGGATGAATTCTTGTCTTTGATACGCACTTGTTGTTTCCTGTTCTTTAGCCAGTCAGTGATCCATCGGAGCAGGTTACCAGATATCCCGCACGATCGTAACTTCTTGACAAAGATAAAGATATCTCAATCAAATTCTCAATGCTATAGGAATAATTCAGAAAAGTCTAGAATAAGTGTATGAGAATAAAACACCGAGTGATATTAATCATAAACTTGAAGTGTTTTAAAGGAAATCTCTTAATTAACAAGTGATGACCACTTGAAGATGTGAGATTTCTTTGAGAAAAGCTTCATGTAGATTGTTTAATAAACACCTATGAAGCTGATAATGGTAGGTCTTATAAGGAAAGTTGATGACAATAATGATGATGAAGATCTTTTGCTTAGATGCAATAATATGGCATATTAATATAAAAAAGCTTTGTTTTGAATAAAGTATGTTAAAACAAGTACTTTTGATAGATACAATAAACATAGAGAATCTCGTCTTTTTTGACGTAAAAATTTCAAAGTTGATAGGCTTCAGATGCGTTTATAAAAAAAACTAAAATTTTCGATAAATCCAACCTTATCAAAGTTGATTACTTTGAGGAATTATAATTTGAACATTTTTGAGATAAAAAATTTGTCTTATAATTTTTCTATTTTCAAAACTAAAAGACCAAAAAACTAAGTAAAACCCCATCTAAAAAATATATAACTTTTAAATTCAGGCAATTCAACAAAATATGGCAAAAGTAAAAGATACTTTTTTTATTTGTTGCTTGGGTAGCAATTCAAGTATTCAAGGCAAGATGCCTTTTTGAACATCTCAGTGAGAAGCTGTGGGTTAAGGTGAATCGATAGAAAGATATTTGTATCAGTAGATGAGAGTGGCTGGAGAAGGTGAACTTGATAGGCCTTGGTCCTGTATTTGAGGTTCTGCTGGTTGTTAACTAAAATGATTTTTTCAAAGTAATTTGGTATTTTTAGGCATGTTATCGGTTGTTTAAAGACCAATAAAGATATCTTTTTGAAATGATACCGTAAGTTGACCAATGAAATTAGGTTCATAGAAACATCGTACGTTTATGAATGATTCTTTGTTGTTGATATACCTAATGGTGGTTGCCATGGGTGAAATACTCTTGGAAGCTTTATTGATTGGAGGGTTGTTTGATGGGATTTTTTGTTGTAGAATCTGTTTTGATGGGATTTGTCGTCGTAGAATCTGGTTTGGTTATTTTAAACATTGTATCAAGTCCCATGTGAGATTTTCAAGGTGTTTTGAATGGAGAGCGTAAGGTGGCTTTTAGACACAGTTAGTACAAGTTCTGATGGAGCAGCGACCTATGAAACCTATCAATTGCGCATAAAAAACCTCAGTTAGAGACAACCCAATGGTAAACTTACTATTTTGAGACTAATTTACATCCAAAATTTATCATACTCTCACCATTAAATCTGTATCCCAGCTCCCACCACCACTACAATACTAACACTACGACTATTATCAACACCACCACCACACCCCATGACCCTCAACAACCAGCACACCACTACAACTAATACTACTTCCCTCCTCTAACAACACTATTCAAAACACCAGCAACACTGGTCAGAACACTAACGAGGAATCTCTTTGTTAGTTTGTCATTCAGTTCGCTTATAAACACCAGACGACGGAACCAAGCAAAAAAACCCCACCACACCAGACGACGAACCAGACAACAAGTAAAAACACGGTTGATATTTTGTTATATTTAATAAAAGAATCTATAATCTGAGAAGAAGATACACGTGTATACAAACCATCGAATCAGAAACGCAGACGCCGTTAACTATTGATAATGTCGGTAAAAATCAACACCGAAACACCAGTTAACACATCGAACATTATTTGTGTATGTATGTGTGTGTGTGAGATTTTTAGTTTGTCTGTATGTGAGTGTTTTCGTCTGTGAGTCTGTGTGTGTTTATATTTGTATTTATGTGTATTCTTGTGTATCGTTTTCGTGTGTTCTTTTACACTATATAATCATGACTTAAATTTATAAATGAGTTTGTGAGTATGCGTGTATTTATATTACGTATGTGTTGTTGCTATGAATACATGTATATATGTATGTTCATATGTGTGTGTAAATTTCTGCATGCATGTGTACGTACTTGTGTATGTATGTATATATGTATCTATTTGTTGCTGGCTACACAGCAAACTTAACTATAGAGTGCTGCGTAACAACTACAAACAACGACTTCTAAACGGGTTCTGACGTCATGCCAGATACAGTCGCAATAATAACAATAATAAGAACAGCAGTAATAATAATAGTAACTTTAATAGAATCAATAAAAAGAACAATAATAAGAGCATCATTAATCATAAGAACTTCAATGGAACAATTATAAGAACAACAGCAATAATAACATTAATAAAAACAACAGTAAAAACAACTTGAATAATAATAATAATAATGAAAAATAATAACAATAAAAAGGTAATAGTGAAAACATGCGAAAGAATTCTCAGTGATAATAATAAAGTGGTGAAATTCAAAACACGAAGAACGCCAGTTAACTATGCAACAATAAACATAATAATAATAATACTAACAATAAAAATAATAATGTTATTTAAAACACATTGGCATAAAAAATGAACAATAATGATATTTTCAATAAAGAAATCTCCCAATAAAAAGTTAAAATAAAAAGGCTTGGAGGCCATCCCCGTTGACATGTGCGGTGGAAATACAACTAGGTTTATATCAACGAAGAAAAAAGAAATAATAATAATAATAATAAAAATAAATATAGTAAGATATCATTCAAAATAACAGCAATAAGGTGTCATTAAGGAGAAAAATAAGAATAATAATTAACTTGAAATATTAGCTAAAAAAACAAAGACGTTGAAACAGGCGTTTTTGTATTCTACAGATGAATAAACTCGTTATTGTTATTATTCATTAATATAAACCTATTTATTATTATTTTTATTATTCGTTAATAATAAGCTAGTTATTATTATTGTTGTTATTTTCATTTTTATTATTATTGAATGATGATGTTGGTTATATCGTCTTGAAACATCGTTACTACTTACATACTTAACTAGAGGTATGATTATTAATTTAAACACACACGCACGTTGAAATAAACTCACATACACACACACACACACACACACACACACACACACACACACACACACACAAATATAAAGAGATTTTATTTTTATATTTATATGTTGGCTGTAGCATGTACTGAAAAAATAATAATAAAAGAAAAAAGATGATATTAATTGTAGAAAAATAACAATATTAATAATAATAACAACAACGACATAAAATAACCCAAAGCAAAAACGCAAGCGGGGTATTTACACGGCCATATGAGCACACATATGCAACCAAACACACATACACACAAACAAACACGTGAGAATATATATAATCCGGTACACACAAACATTCAATTATGTGCGGCGAATGGCCTTTTGTATGAAGGGAATTATATCTAAAAATAGACCAAAAACAGAGCTGAAAATAGAAATTCAAATTTTTTATTTTCTGTGACGTAAAATCTAAAAATGGAAAAGTGCCGATGAGTGTGTAAAGGTGAACTGACGTTAAAATCAATTTGGCGCCAAACACACCGCCACCCATTGTTTTACACGAACCGTGCCAAAATAGGAGAAAAAAAATAAAATTGTTAAGAGTGATGATAATAATAATAATAATAACCATCGTGAAATCATAAAGTTGATATTTTATATCAAAAGCGAAAAATAAAAATAATAGTCAATCAAAATCACTTATTGAATATTCGCAGAGCACTAGTTCAAAATACGAATAAGATGAAAAAAAATTAGTGCAAAAATAATAATAGTAGACAGATAATGAAAAATCAAAATCAATGATGAAATAATAAAAAAAATAATAAAAATAGAAAAATAAAACAGCAGTAGAAAAGAATGGCAAATGGCCTGGTCACATAAGAAGGCTTGATGACGTACTACTGACACCCTACTTATAGTTTCCTAGACCGCAATAAAAAAATAATAAAAAGAATAATAATAGTAATAATAAATAATAATAATGAGAGTAGTAGTAGTAATGATAACCATGACATTATACCATTGATAGAGAATATATTATTATTAAGCATATTCCAATGTTAAAACCGAAAACAATAAAAATAATAATCAAATGGATAGTAATTTCAATAAAAAAAATAATAATAAGAGCACAAAAGAAATATAGCCTCAATGAGAAAAAAAATGGAGAAATACATGAGAAAAAGACCAGGTGATAGCTGGTACTTTCACCAATATATAAATTGCATAATTATATACCCCCTTTATTATTATCATTAATATTATTATTATTATCATTATTATTTACACATACACATAAACTCGTTTATTTAATTAAGTATTATTTATTTTATTAATTTAATTCATTTTATTAATTAATATTTTCAATTTATTATTTGATTAATATACTCTATTATCATTATGTGCCTCTAAGTAGCATCATCACCAATGACAACTACTATATGTAAAGTTGTTGGCGAAATGACAGTTATAACGCTGTATATATCTATGTGGAATTTACGTTGGCGTTAGTGGCCTTTCTATGCAACTATTGTTAGCGATGAACCGCCCATGCTACTGTATGAATAGGAGAAATAATGAAAAAAATTATGATTTTAACATAATTTAAATTATTATAATATAAAATGGGGCGTGGAGTGTGAGAAAAAAAATAATATAAAAAATTGATTGAAAAAACATTAAAACGACAAAAAATAATACAATTAATAAACCATATTGATATAAAAATTAATAATAACAATAATAATAAAAATAATAACAATAATAATAGTACTTGGCCATAAGTGACGTAGGTTAACTAATACAACAACCACCGCAAACGCCATGCATCATTGTCATTTCACGTTTCAAATGTGGTTACGATCAATATCATAAGAATGATGAGATTAAATAACAATAATAATATAACCGTCTTAGATCATCTAAAAAAAAAAAATCATATAATAATAATAATAAACAAAACAATAAAAACATCACTAATAAAAATAATAATAACCAACATCATCGTCATCCCCTCTAAATATGCACGTGAAGATATATATATATATATATATATATATATATATATATATGAAACTACAATAGGAATTGATAGGAAACCGACTGTACTAATTTAAAGCTAATAAAATTATAAACTATTATTATTATTATTATTAGCACTGTTATTTTCCTGATAATAATTATTATTGTTATCTATGTTATCATAGCTGTAGTATCAAAAACTCTCCACAATCATTCGCATTTTATTCATCACATAATAATAATAATAACACTCTTGAGAATACCGTCACAATCACGTCATTAATACAACGCCGCATACAACCAACAGATGAGCTATTTATAGCATATCAACCAGCTAATAAGCTATTTATAACTCCACCACACACCTTATACAAATCAGGTTCCCACAAGCGATGATAAATCTACCTGATTTTATAATTAATTATAATAGCATCACTAATAGTTATATCAACACTAGTGATAGTCATTTAAAATAGTGATATTATCACCAACGACAATGATATTAGTGTTGATAGTAGTATCAAGAGTAACATTAGCAATATTGTTAGTAGTACTAGCAATAATAAAAGTAGTATATTATTGGCCATATTGATAATAGTAATAGAATGAAGATGATTTGATAATAGTCTCTCAGGAGTGTAAAGTATTGTATGTATTTAACTATACGACTCATGTATCATTATCACGTCGTTGATAATTATTTCATCATCATCCTCATCATCACGTAGATAACTATCCCATCATTATTACGATCAAAACGATAAGTATCATCATTAACTATTATTATTATTAGTAGTATTATTATTACGAGACAAGAACCTCCATTTCATCTGTAGTTAATGATGTTGCTTAGTTGAGTAGTAGAACAAATTATGAGTGCAACTCATTGTTTATTTAGCGCTGTAGTCGCTATTTTTATTCCCCTTATTTGTATTCTTTTTATATCATTTCATCGTGTTTATATCATTTAATGTCGTTATTTTCATCGTTTTATATCATTTCTGTATCTGTATATCTGTAGTTACTATTGTATCCTCGAGCCCGCGAACGTTATTAAATTTACTATCAGTAAATACTCAATAATAGTGATCATATATCTTAAATGGGACTCCTGGCAGTATTAGTGTATTACTAATACATTATCCTTATTACTTTGACGCAGTAGTAGCTGTAGTAGTGATGGCTGTAGTTGTATCAGCATTAGCATCGCTTTGAGTGTTGGTGTCAGTAACAGCATTATCGCTAACAACGCTACTACTAGCCGCAGTAGCGGTTGAGATAGTAGATGTGGTAGCATTAGCAGAAGCGGTGCTATCAGCGATGTCTTTGGCGAGGTTATTAGGATTATCGGGTTTCGTGGTGGTGAGGGAGAACTTGGAGAAAGAGGTCTTGTTGATGGTGGAGAGGTTGGCGGGAAGTTTAGGGGCGGGTTTGTTGTCAGGGTTGAAGAAGTCCCTGACTTGGTTCATCACTCTCTTCCTCTCTTCGTCGTTCTTGATGTTGCTTGTTGAGTCTATCTTGATGCTGTTGTTGTTGGTAGCACTGTTACTAGTGTTGTTGTTGATAATAGTATTGTCGGTAGTTGTTGAGGCGGTAGTCGATGTTGTTGACAACACTGATCGGGGAGTCTGGAAGTCTGTTGAGTTTGATGTTGTGATGTTTTAGTGATGTGGTGGTTTTAAAGATTGTAGTGTGGTTTGAGATTTTAGTATTCAACCTTTTTAGAAAATATAAATGAAAATTTAGATATTTCCTGATCAACTTTCAAAATTAGCCAAACCCATTGTTCTATTACCAAGGATGAGACAACAAAAACTTAAAAAAAAACTGAAAACCACCAACAAACGACAACAACCACCAAAACTAACCAGGTCTAGGCTTAAAGAGGTGTCTATTGCTGTTGAAATTGTTGTTAGGCATGATGGGTCGAGGCATGTGGCCAAATCTGTCAAGGGCAGGCGACCTCAAGAACTGGGCGAGTTTGAATGGCGAGTGAACCGACTGGTTGTACGGGTGAAAAATGTTGTCGTGCGGCCATTTGTTGAAGTTATTGTTGATGTTGTTGTTATTGTTAAAGTACGGCGTCTTGAGTTTTGTTGCCGACGTTGACGTGGTGGGTTTGGCGGTGGTTGTTGTTGGCTGTTTCGTCGTCTTCGTTGTGGCGATTGTCTTGTAGCTCGATGTTGTTGTTGTCGCAGAGTGGATGGATGTTGGGTTGGCTGCAGCGCTTGTCATTTGACTGGTTGTCGTGGTGGATGCTATCCCCGAAGCTGAACTACTCGTGATGGTAATTGTGGAGGTTATGATGGCCGTAGTGGTAACGGTAGTTGTTGAGGTTGGTTGCGACGTAGAAATTGTTGCAGCAGACGATTTTGACGAGAAGTGCTTGTTGAAGAAAGGATGCGGTGCCGAGAATGTCGAAGGGTTGTTATTTTTGTTGAAGTGCTCGCTGAAGATGGACGACGTGTGTTGTTGCAAGTAACTCTTGGACGCTTGATAACGCTGTTGTTGTTGCTGTTGTGTCGACTGTTGTTGGAACGCCGTTTGTTGTTGCTGTTGGTAAAATGATTGTTGGTATCCTTTGTTGTCGAGTTGTGTGGCTTGGCTTGCGGAATACGACAAGTTTACTGCGTTATGATGATGATATTAATAAAAGTTCCGCACAATAAAATCAGTTAAAATCAAATACTTTAATTAAAACTGAATAATACTAAGTCTTCATAAAAATTATAAAAAAATGGAAAATAAAAATATCAATAGTAATAAAACAATAATACATTAAATGCCCAACCCTTTGTAAAAAAAACGGGTTATAAAAAGTATTTGATTGATTGATATATACATATATACTTGAAGTAATCAATAAGCTATACTTATAAGCCAAGATAATTTTAAAACTAAAACAACTACCACACGTACTATCGTTAGACTTAAGTTGCAATTGTTGTTGTTTGTCGTGTGGTTCAATGTTGTTGTTGGCCGAGAAGTAGTTTTGTGATGAAAACAACGTCGATATTGACGTGGCGTTCTTGTTGGCATTGTTGGCGGGCTGCTGTTGTTGTTGTTGCTGTTGTTGTAGCTGATGTAGGTGTTGATTGAAAAACTGATACTGATTCAAAACCGATTGGTGGTTATATGTATTACTATTACTATTATTATTTTTATTATTATTGTTATAGATGTTCGTGTTGTACGCGTTAAAGCCGTTGTTGGTGTGGTAGAAGGAGGAGGAAGAGGAAGAAGAGTTGGATGGTAGTAGGGCGTTGTTTAGTTGTTCTTGCTGTAGTTGGAAGGCTAGGGTGCCTTTGTTGTTGTTCGTGTTGGTGTTCAAAAGCGCCTGTGTTGTGATATTAGAATATAATTATTGTTATTATTATCATTGTTAGTAGTAGTAGCAGTAGTAGTACCTAACTTATAAGGATATGAAAGATGGAAAAAAATATTAAAGGCAGAAAAAAATAATTTTAGAATAATAATAGAACCGGAAAAGCAATCAATCATCAAAAAAATAAATAATAACAATTCTTTTAGAGACATTTAAGTAGCTTGTATTTTAAATTTAAGTTTTTATTCTTCGAAAAATTATGATTTTGAAGTACAATCTTATCATAATTCATTAGTGAGTTATTGTAAGAATTGTTCAGATATATGAAGGAATTTTAGTTTCTTTAGAAAAAGTATCTTTAAAATCCTCATTAAAAAGAATAACAACTGAAATAATAACAATAAAACAAATACTCACTAAATGGAAATAAATAACAATTAAAACATACCTACCTGTATTTTATTGTTGCTACTGGGTAGATTAGACGGCTTCTGTGATGATGGTTTGAAGGGTGGGGCAGAATGCTTGAGTTGTGATTGGTTGGATGGCAGGGCGTGTTGTGATTGGTAGTTCATCACAGCCGCCAAGCCTCCTTGACTGGGATTGGCTATTGAGACGGATTGCAGGAAGTTTAAGGGCGCTGTAGGCAGCTGGTATTGTGGCTGATATGAGCCCTGCTAGAAGATTGAGAATTATTGATCGAAAACGGCTTTAATAGTTAATAATCTTTTAAGATACAACATACTCAATGTATAAATAACAAAATAAAGTCCAGAACCTCACACAAATATACCCACATGTACATACACACACATAAAGCAACCCACACATCCACTCACCAACATCCACAAAAAAAAACTCAACACACTCAAACAATCCTACCACACAACAACTCACAGCGAGGTGTGAAGCAGATCGTTGTTGTGCTTGTTGTTGTTGAAAGCACGACTGTTGCATGAGGGTCTGTGTGTAGTAGGTGGATGAGGGCATTCCCTGGAAGCCTGTGTTCCTGTGGACAATGGGGATGGTGAGTGGAGGAGTTGGGTTGATGATAGATCATCATCATCATCATCATGGTAATGATGGGTAGAAATGTTAAGTTAGTTATAATGTTCTAGCCACTTTTCAAGAGACCACTATTCCTTCCCCCAACCTCACCAAAAAAATCTCGAAAACCCCAGCACCAAATTTCACTACAACATCTAACACAAAGCCACCACAACGCTATCCAACCTTTGAGACAACAGATGTGATCCAACAATTTGAGAGTTGTTACCAGGCATGACTGAAGGATCATTGGGGGCTGATGGGGCAAAGGTGTCGTATTGGAAGGAGAACTGCGATGGTTGGGGCACCAAGGATGAGTTGCCAATCAATTGACCATATTGGAAAGTTGCGAGTTGATTGGTTGGTTGTTTGCTACCACTTGCTGTTGATTGGGTGGAGTTAATTATTTGAAATAGATACATCCTTTGATATAATCTTCTATATGTAATCAAGCATAGATTTAGAACAAATTTCTATACTTAGTCATCAGCACTATAATCAAGCTCACAGTTGAAACTATTATAAGCCTTACAACTCAAACTTCAACTATTACAAGCACCACTATGGAAACAGCATTAAACCTCAACAAACAATTCAACCCACTCCAATCATTGAACTGGTTGAGCTGCGTCTGGGAATGTTGCTTGATGGCGGTGGTGATGAGGGACGAGTTGACTGACGAGGCAATGATGGTTGATGGCTGTTGCTGCATGTTGAAAAGGTTTCGGTACTGGTTGTTGTAGATGTCATTGTGGCCAAAGAGTAGAGAGGGCTGCGAGGTTATGAGAGGTGTTATCATGGGTGTCTGGGAGGTCTGAGCTGTTCCCAGGTTGAAGCCATAATGCTGTCCAAACTGCCATAGGTGTGTGCGTTTATTAAAATTTATCGTCAATACTGATGAGAAAAATGAAAAAAAAACATACTAAAACTTATAGATAATAACCCACATCAAAAAAAAATGCACGCACATTCAACCATCTTTACCACTTTTTTCCCCAAACACACACACACCCCACTTCACCCCACACACAACCCCACTTACAGGCACGCCGATGCCGCAGTCAGTGGGAATGAACTGGGGAGATCCAAAGGCATAAGAACCCTGTCCAAAGGCAATCATGAGCTGGGTGGCTTGTTGGGTAGGTGGGCTGGTGACACCTGAGAACTGGTTGATGGTCACTGAGGTCTGCTGCTGAGGTTTCACCTGGGTGGGTGGATAAGGAAGTTGAGGGTTATTTTGGGCTGATTGTTTGAGCTGGGTTGGTTGATGTGTAAGTAAAATTGAATAAATGTAGTTGAGGCTTTTGAAAACTAGTTATAATTTCTCTGCCACTACCAGCAGCCTCCCAACCCACCTTGCACACATTGGGCTGCTCAGTCCCCATGAAATCCTCGTCCTTGTACCCACCCACTGCCACCATGGAGTCCTGGTAAGTGATGGTCGACTTGCTTGATGCTAATGTCACGGGTTCAATTCCCGCCGAGGGTAGATTGGTAAGGTATGATGAGGCAGTCTGTATGGTAGATTGGTGTGTTAATTAAATGTGTGGCGGGAAGTGATAATGGTGTTTTTATATTGATTATCAAAGTGATACTTGTAGAACTAACTTTAACTATTAATGTAAAATTAACATGAAGGTCATTGAAATTATAGCTTGATAACTGATTCTACTTCCATCACTTTAAGCATATATCCTACCTTCTCAATAAACAACCCCCATTCAACCCTCACCTTCTGTTCGAGTTTTTCAGAGATGGAGGTGGTGGTGGGATGGTTGCCATGGAAGACAGGCTCCCTCTCCCACACATTCTTCACCTGGGTAATTTTGAAGGCGGGATCATCTTCCGCTTCAGCTGCGTTGCTGTAGTTGCTGACGACGCCCCCCGTTGCGTCGTTGTAGCTGTTGTTGGCGGCCATTTTGTTTTTAAGAACTGCATCGATCTTGGAGGTAGTTTCCGCTGCTTCGACGCTGGGAGGTAGGTGGGTCTCGTATTTGAAGGCCAGGTTTTCTTCATTGTTCTGGATAGGGTTAAGATTGGAGTTGTTGGTCAATTTGTATTTAACTATGACAATCGAAACATAAACTAGATAGTTACATTAAATCAATCAATTGTTGACATCATCATTTTTATCACATCATCATCCTTATCACAACACCATCATCATCATGAAGCCATCATCATCATGAAGCCATCATCATTAATCTCATGCTCATTCTTATGCAGAGTTTTGACACTGGATTGATAAAACAATCAATTAACTAATCAACTTTCAATAAATCCCAATAAATGCAATTATAGCTCATAAAATGCAATCGATTATTTTTTGAGCGCTTAGTTAAATGTGCCGAATCATTAGTTTTCTATTCACTGGGGTGCTTTTATTATGAGTGGTCATTGAGAGGTGACAAATATTGAGTCCAAAGATAACACAAATAATGGTGCTTAGAGAACAAAATACATGCAGTGTGAAAAAAAGCATATAAAAAATTAAGTGGCTTTCCTAGTAACAATCTATCGATTTTTTTTCGTTTTTTTCTTTCCTAGAGCTATAGCTTTTTGCAATAAATTCGTGTTTTTATTCAAAACAAAAGTGAAATGGTTATAAAAATAGTAAAAATATCCATAATATAAAAAAATGATATAGAATAGGAAGAATACAAAGTTTGATTAATACTAAAACTATAGCCCTAATACTACTACATTTACTAATAATAAAAATAATAACACGCAAAAATTTTTAAAAAAACACATAAAAAATAATGGCGGAATGCAATCAAATTAATTCTGCTTTGAAAACACACAACAAACCTCTACGTATTATTACATGGAGTAATGTGAATATTATATACATTTTGGGAGGAATATAGGCTTTTCAACCACAACAACTATTAGAAATATCAGTTGGAAAAAATTTTTATGCTATTGTATTGTACTGCGACCATTGTGGGAATGTTATTGCAGGAGTGATGAAGAATTTGCCATAATGCAAATATAATAACAAATAAGTGAGAATCAGGGTAAAATTATGTGGAGAATATGTAGTGTTAGAATAATGGGTTTGCACTTTGGAATAATTATATCAATATTTCATTTTAAAAATTAACATTCTTCAATGAAACAAGAAGCATCAATTTAATATGGAGATAATAAAAAAAGTTTAACTTTGGATTATATGATAAATAAAAAAATATTTTTCAAAACATGAAATTTGAAATTTATTGTTGTAATAAATGTTCCCATACAATCTTTAATCAACCTCTCAACCAAACCCTATTTTTGCTCTATACTGAAAAAAATTTAAAAAATCAAGCTATTGATAAGCCTGAACAAACCATAAAAAAGCGCCAAGATCTGATTGATAAGATGATTTTTAAAAATCGAAAAATACCAAAATCAAATTGATTTAAATGAGTGATAAATATCAAAAAAACCAGGTTTGAAATGGTTCAAATAAGACGATTTGAATCAAACACTTATTAACTGAATAATAATACGAAGCTTTTCGCAAGTTGAACTCACATTATCAAGTATACAAACTTAAAGACTTTGTTAACTGCCATGGTAACATCATTTAATATTAATTCTACAACGCTTGATTCAAATCGTTTTTGTTAATAGACTAGTTTAGTTAGTTCAAATAAGAGATAGGTGATACCAGGATTCAATTGATTTGAGATTCATAAAAATCAAAAAGGCACTAACCGGGTTATACTTGAATAGTCTAGACTGCAGGTCACTGCCAAAAGCCATTTGTTGTTGCAGTTGTTGTATATGTTGCATGTGCTGTTGTTGCTGCAACTGCAGGTTGCAAGCGGGCATATCAGGCTTCTTGACGGCTCGATCCTCATTCTTGGTCGATAGTAGGTGGTTATTCATTGCTGCAGATGAAGAGGCTGAAGACGACGATGAAAGCGAAGCAGAGATGGTCGACTGGATGGGAAACTCGGATGATGATGTGGCTTTAGATGGCAGTAGTGACTCATTCTTGTTCGTCTCATGTAGGTTGAGTTGTTGTATCAAATGTTGTTGGATGCTCTGTTGTGAGCGTGGTGTGTTGAGTTGGTCCATCAGCTGTTGGGGCTTGGTGTCTGACCACAGAGAGATGCTAGGAGGAATGAAGAGAGACTGGGATGTCTTCTGTTGTTGTTGCTGTAGCTTTTGCTGTCTTGCTGTTCCATCTGGGTGTTAGTTTTTGATAAGTTTATGATGAGGTACACAAAAACGGGTGAGTGGGTGGATTATAATGCAAAATAGATATACATGTGAATCATTATCAACATTAAAATTTAACGTCGTTTTTCACTTTAAGAAGAATTTGACCCATAAAAGCTAAATAAAAATTTAATATGAGAGAAGAAAATGTAGCCAGATATATAGATAGAGACCTTCATTCTCTTGCTGAATACCATTATCAAGACCATCCTTGTTGTTCCACTCACCCACTGTAAAGTTGTACATGAAGCCCTTTTGTTCTGGTGTGTGTGTGTGTGTGTGTGTGTGTGTGTGTGTGTGTGTATGTATGTGTGTGTGTGTGTGTGTGTGTGTGTGTGTGTGTGTGTGTGTGTGTGTGTGTGTGTGTGTGTGTGTGTGTGTACGTGTTGGCTAGTAGGAGAAGACAATGTTGTCTAATACTAATTCATGATGATAAAATGAAATAAAAAACGAAAAATACAAACAAAACACCTGTTAAAAACAAAATAGAACTATCCCAACAAACACACATACTAGAGAAATCATTGGAATCAGCGATAGAGAACCCAGTAGAAGTCTTAGTGATGGGGGCATCGATGGTGGATGGGTGGATAAAGGAGGGATCGGATGATGGGTGGTGGAAGTGGTGGGAGCTGGTGGTTGTAGTGGTGGGAATACTCTTTGCCATGTCATTGTTCCAGTTCTCGATTTTGGGTAGAATGATTTGGGAGATGGATGTCGGTTCATCTGCCACTTTTGGCGGGTTTATGATACTGCTGTTAGAGATCGGAGTAATCTGATTAGATGCGAGGACGTTTGAAAACGCCGCTCTTTTATTTGCTGGATCTTTCAACGCTTTGTTGTATCTGTTTGCTGATTGGTTGGCGAGAGCGGGAGCGGAAATGGTTGTTTTATTGAATCGAGATTTTTCTGCCACGGTGGTTGGCTGCTTCAACTGCCAATGTGAGTAAATTAATGCTATAAATATTTTTTTAACAACAAAACCGCTTATTTAACGAAAAAATCAATAAACGCCCGACCATTTAGCCAATACAATATTTTTCATATCCATGAAATAAGTGCTTTATTCTAACTACATTAAGCCCCCCCAAAAAAAAATATTTCAAAAACGCCATCACACTGGAAAACCCTTTTCAACACACACAAATGCACCAAAACCCACCTTATTAGCCGCCTCTTTCTCAGTCTTATTCTTGCCAGAAGGCACGGCGGCGCCTGAAGTGTTGTTATAGGTGGGCGCAGCATGGTGGTGGGTCGATCCCGCGGTCTTTTCGCCCGCAGTAGACTTCAATTGACTCTTCTTTACCGCCTCCTCATATTGGGCTGCTTTGTTTTTTATTCTCATGGTTCTTCTGGAAGTTACCTGGAGTAATAATAATAATAAAAATAATAATAATAATGATAATAATAATAACTATTATTACAATAACGACATAATAATAATAAACAAATAATAATTAAAACAACAACAATGATAAGATTAATAAAAATAATAGTAGCATTATCAACCTCTTGGAACCCCTCATTCTTCTCAAAGAGGAAAGACGGATCATCAATACTCACCTCTGGAACGTTGTCTACTATCACAACGCCTGTGTGGTGATGCCATAATAATAGTAATAATAAATAATAATAATAATAATAAACAATGTTAATAATAGGAACAGCACTCACTAGCATAATTGTTAACATCGATCCCAGCCATTGGGTCCTTCTTCTCCCGTTCCACCTTGATGATCATAATAATAATGATGATAATAATAAGTATAAATTTAATAAATGATAATAATAAAAATAATAATAATAAAGTTGATAATAATAATAATAAAATTAATAATATACTAAATAGTAATATTTTAGGTCACAATAATAATAATAATAAACCTTGGGACATAATTTGTCATTGGTATTACTAGCGGCGGCATTTGATTGGTTGTGGGTGGACGACGTTGTGGTGGTGGTCGTGGTGGTTGCCGATGATGATGACGACGACGATGATGGGTGGATGCCTTTATTGTTGGTTGACAGTGTTGTGTCTGTCTTTGTCTGTTTCCTTCTGTGGTGTTGAAGAGAAAGGGGATGGAGTGTTCGGATGGTTTGTGAAATCAATATTATTATTATTATTATTGAGTAGTAGAGGTAGTAGTAATACGATTATTATTCAAATAGCTAGAGCTTTTGTTGAAAAAAGCATATCTTATTATTAATATTACTAGCGTGTTTTAACTTTTAATAATTATTTACTGCAGTAGAATGCATTTTTATTACCAATCTTAATTTACTCACTTATCATGCCTATTCTTATCACTGCTCTTTGAATCGACCTTGGATAGAGAGGCATTATCCATCACCTCACCTGAACAGATAGATAGAAAGATAAGTAGATAGATAGATAGATAGATAGATAGATAGATAGATAGATAGATAGATAGATAGATAAATAGATAGATAGATAGATAAATAGATAGATAGATAGATAGATAGATAGATAGATAGATAGATAGATAGATAGGTAGGTAGATAGATAGATAGATAGATAGATAGATAGGATAGACAAGCACATTAAACCCTCCACCTTTATCATCAGCTTTCTTTCCATAACGCCCCCTTTGCGTTTTGGCGGTGCTTGACGACGATTTACTTGTGTAACTAGACGTTGTATCTGTCTTGAATTGTTGCTCATTGTTGTCTTTGTTGGTGTAGCTACCTTTGTTGCTAGATGTGTTGGCATTCTTGTTGTTGTTGGCAGTGTGTTTGTTGGGACGTTGTTGTTGTTGTGATGATGGGGGTTGTGGTTGTTGAGATGACTGTTGTTTGCTTTTGTCACTTCTGTTTCTTTTGTCTTCGACATCCTGTAATTGTTAATAATAATGGTGGTGGGTGTGCTTGGTGCAACAATGCTAATGTGCCATCAAAGCAATAATGACCGATTTCATAGTAATTATGCCTAACCAAATGAACAAAATCTTTTTATAACTATCAACCAATCAACCACACAACCAGTTAACTAATCTATTGACGAGTAAAAATTAACAAGCAATCACCAAAAAACCCACCCACCTTATGGTAAGTTTTAGAGGTACCATTAGCGACATCTGAACTCTCAGATGCAGTGGTCCATTCTTCTCCAGGCACATCTGGTGCAACATCAGTGGGTTCACACACATCTCTCTTCAACCTGGCACTCCACGGCTTGCGACTGTCATAAATGCTGCAATGATGATGATGGTTAGTGGTGGTGGTTAGGAGTGTCATAGATATTCTACTGTAGTCTTTGATGCTTAAATAGAATTGTAGTTGTATTTTATTGAGATGAATTTTGTATCATTGAGAGGTGATTTTAAAACAATACAAAGACAATGGTACTAAGAAAAATAACAATAAGAATAATAATATAAAAAATAAAAATAATAGTAAAAAAATAAGCAAACCAACTTTCTTTTGGGTTTCTTCTTGTCATCTAAATAAGCCTTGTCTGTTGTCTGCTCCAAGTTGTGGTACACTTTGAATTCTGTAAATGATACAATTTCAATAATAAAAAGAATAATAATAATAAAACAATAAAAATAAGATAAATTAATAAAAATACATTATATTCTGCTACTAGTACAAGCACTATTAGATTTTAAAAACACCATGTAATACAACACATTACAACTACGAATGTGAGTATAGTGGTAATAAACTCCAGAGGTAAAACATGTAATATTTTTGATGTTCATTGATTCATCTTCGAATATGACCATGACAACAAGAGTTATAATAAAGGTTAAAAAAAAAATAAACTTTACTAACCCCTATTGGAGAGGTATGATTTGGGTGCTTTCTTAACAGTAGTAGCAGCAGCAGTAACAATAGCAGACTTCTTACTCTTCCACTCATCCCCCTCAACCACACCATCATCTTCCTCATCTGGATCGAGTCCCAACTCGACGATATCATCCCTACTTAACAGTTGACTGTTTCTAAGAAACCTCAATGGTGGCGTAGCTATGGTGAGTTCCATAAGATAGGGGGGCTTTTTGATGTGCTTCTTGTTGTTGTAGGCGTCTGTCACGATGGTTTGGTCGGAGGTGATGATCGTTTTGGGGGTGTTGATGGTGTTGCTCGTGGTGGTTGTAGCCAGAGTACTTGAGGAAATGAGAGATGTAGACGACGACGATGATGGCAGTGTTTGCGTCTGTTGATAGTTGTTCGGAAGGTCGTTCTTGAGGTTGGAATTAGTGAATACAGCACTCTCTACTAACAAGTCTCCAAAACTATCAGCCTTCTTGTTATGAATCCAGGGATTCTTAGGTGCCTCTTGTCGGTTGGTATGTACAATCGATGGGGTTGTGGTGATGGTGGATGAGTACAACAGAGTCGATGTTGAGAAGTTTGTGGCAGATGATAATGATGAGGACGATGATGAATATATTATTTGACTTATTAAAGAGCTTTTTGAGTTTTCTTTCTGCCTGTTCGACCATACATTCATGACACCATCATTCTCCTTGCTAGATGTTGTGTTGTGAGTGGGTTGGAATGAGGAGGATGAGTAAGATGTTGATGTTACTTTGTGTTTATCAGTGCTGAGTTTGGATTGATAATCGTAGCATTTATAATCACTAGATACCATCACTTTATCCTTATTCCATACATTCTTTGTTTCTTTGGTGGTGTCTACACCATCGCCTTGACCCCCATTCTTGCTAGAGATGACTGTGCTTTGACTCTCTATCCATGCACCATCCGATACCTTGGTTAGTCTAGAAGTGGTTGAGTCTTTGGAGGTGAGGATGTAGTAATTATCCCGTTTGATGGTTGTGGTGGTAAGTTTGCTCTTCATATACTCGTCGACCTTATCATCTCTTTTATCACCTTTGAAGCCATCCACGTCATTTTCTTTGAACTTTTTGAGGTCGTTATCATTAGTGGGGTGGTAGCTTTTGTACGTGCTTTTAGGCTTGTATACTTTGTCATCATTGTAGTAGTTGTAATCACTATCTGGTTTTTTGTATGGATAGACATAATAATCTTTCTTGGTCTCGTATTTATTTTTATACCTCACACCACCATAATCTTTACTGAAATCTTTAACATAATCTTTACTGTAATCTTTGTTATAATCCTTACTATAGTCTTTGTTGAAATCCCTACTATAGTCATAGTCATTTCGTTTGAGCAGCTTAATTTCCCCGTTGATATTGACGACGCTAGAACCATTGTTTCCACCCATAATTCTTTTATCATCACCGCCCTTCCTTTCGTCATAAACAGCTGGCATGTCAAGCAAACCAAGCTCCTCCTCCATCGAGTCAGCCCACGTCTTTGTAGCGGTGCTTGTTGCTGTGGTTACGCCGCTACAGATGCTGGTTGGTGCTGCTGATGATGTTGCTGCTTGCGGCATCGGCATTGCTGATGAGTAAGAGGTATTTTTGGAATCTGTTATGGTGATGGTTATGGGAGCTGATAGTTTTGATTAATAATGATCAATGTAAAAAAAACCTTATTTAGTAAATCGTTAAAAATAAATATAAAAAACGAAATAAAATAAAATTATAATAATAATAAAATTATAACTATCAATGAAGTCAAAGACAAAAAACATCAAGAACAACACTAACAATTAACGAGATTAGCAGGATTAGTGGACGACGTGGATAGGGCGATCTTGATACTATTGGCAGTGGTGGTGCTGTATGTAGTCTTGCACGTGATATTGTATGCGCTAATGTCTGTGGCTGTTTTATCGCCTCCTGTTGTTGTTGGTGGTGGTGTATTTGGTGTCATGTCGTCTTTGGCATCTGTGAATAGGGAACAATGGTTTGGTGTTTGTTAATCAAGCGCTATAAAAATTTTGATTATTACTATTTTGTTAATATATTCCTATAACTAATACTATAATTATGTTAAAATTATTTATTATTATTATTATTATTATATTATTATTATTATAAAAATTTTAAAAAATTATCATTATTATTATATACCAACCATCATCGTCATCTTGACAATCTTCATCATCGACATCAAAGTAGTCTATTTGTTTTCCCACCATTTTGCCTTTGTCGTACTCCCTGCTTGTGATGTAGTAGTAGTGGTGTTGTTATTGTTATTTTTTTTTGTGAATAACCATCATTATTATCATTTATTTTTAATATTTATTTAATTTTATTATTATTATCATTATTATTACTATTATTGTTATTATTAGACAAACCTTTTGTTATCAGTGGTTGGTTGATATGAGAAATCCCTAGTTTGGTACATTCCTTCATTTTCTATTGGGTGTATAATAATAATCATAAAAAAATAAAAACAATAAAAATAATAATAAAAACAATAAAAAGGATATATAAAAAATTGAATCAAAAAGCCAGTCAACCGTTGTAGTGGGGAGAGTTGGTCTGATATGGTTGCTTGTCATAGTGGTTCTTGTATATATTGTTCTGCACCTCTGTGTGCCACCTAGTTGGCTGATGTGGTGTTGGTGGTGATAGTAGGAGTAGTGGTGGTAGTGAAGATGGGGGTTGTAGAAGATATGCAGCGGTGGTGGTGAAAGAAACGTGGAGTGTGGTGTGATGTTAAAAGGAGTGATAGTGACGATAAAATATTGTAAAAATCAGCCAAATAAATAAAAAAATAATATAGATGATTAACATAAATATCGAAAAAAGAAAAACCTTTATAATAATAATAATTAGCATCATTATTAAAATTTATTAATTGAAAAATAATATATAAACTAAGCATACCTTGGAAGCGCCGTATTTGTAATGGTGTTTGTCATCATACAATGAGTCAGTGAATGATTCATGAGATGCGTTTGTTCGCTTGTGTGTGTCATCTTTCTGATAAATGGATGGGTAACATATGAAGGAATGGATGGATGAACGAATTGGCTTTGTTATAAAAAGGGTGGTGGGAAAGTGGATGGAAAAGATAAAGAAATATGAAAAAAGGTACAGATAGATATAGAAATAAGTGTAGGATTATGGAGAATTAAGTATTAATTGAGAATATAAATGGCAAAAACAGACACACCGAGAGAATTACAAATACAGATTCAATAAAACTGATCATTTCAAACAAGAAATTTGGAAATAATATAAAAATCAAGCATCTCTCACACACATCCAGTGCCCACCTTCCCAAACACACACACATAACCCACCTTATATTCAGATCTGTGAGGAAGTTTGACCTCGGTGGATGGTGGGTAACCCTTTTTGGGTGCCTTCTTACCACCCCCATACATGCGATCACCATCATCCGAATCGGTCTTATCCTCATCATCAGAGAATCGTAATTTTCTAGAATAATCTATTTGGTCATCTTCTTTATTACCCCAATCGCCATCGACCAGTTTATCAAAGTCTTTTATTGCAGCACCTTTCACCACCTTCCTTTGTTCCCATTGACCTCTATGGTGGTGTGGAGCACCTTTGTTGTTTCCACTACTACCATCCACACTTGGCATTCTCATTCTGAATCTGTGTGGGAGAGTAGTTGGTTGGTGCGTATGTGTGTCTGATAAGTTTGTTTGTGTGAAATGTACGACGTAGTGTTTTCGTATGTAAAGGTTTGTTTAAAGTGCGTGCATTGTTGATGTAAGTCTTTAGTTACACTTATATATCACACACACACACACAACTCATAAAAATTGAATCACAAAGATATTATATATAAATGTTGACACACACACACTCACAACAAAAAACACTAGGGCTTTATAAAGCAAAAATGTACTGAGGTTTCAGTAAGACTAACTTTATTAAGTAAAAATCTGATCTTCCACATGCTCAAAAAATGATTGAGGGCCAATATAAAGCATCAATCCACTGCGTATCAACAATAATCATTTGTTTTATATAACATGTATGAAAACAAGACAAAGGTATGTAAATTTGAGAACGTGAGATTTTCTCATGAAAACTTTGGTGATTTCTGCGTTAATAGAGACCTTATGCTCGTCTTATAGGCTATCCTACAACATTATGACCTATAACACTGAAGTTTATTGACTAAAAAGAACGCAGTTTACCGTAAAAAAAACCTAAATTTTGAAGTACTTCTCTGAAAAATAACCACACACAAACAAGAACCAACTCTGCGGTTATAAATTAGCGTTATCGACATCTTATTTATCGTTTTTCCAGACAACTCTTGTTTCGACGAATATAGCATTGGATTAAAGATGAGTTTGAACTTGAAAGAATTAGTTTCTCTGTAAAAGAAAATCGTTTCTAAAAATTCCCTTTTTTTGAAATAAAATCGGATGAAAGAAACAAAACACTATAACACATAATCAAGTCGAATAACTATAAAAACTTTAAATAAAAACACCTATAACTAGAACCAAAAACAAAAAAATAGCATCTTAATTGCCTATCAAATATACATTAAAAAATCATTTCCGTTTTGTATTTATTATAAGTTGTGAGAAAAAATTTTTCCAACAACCCAAAATATCATCATTTTTTAAATACCCTCATCAGGCTAGATATAATTATATGTAACTGATATTTTGTGTATGGATGTATGTGTGTAAGGCAACTATCAGCTGCCCAAATTAAAGTTCCATTGGCACAATTGGTATGTTTCACAGCACATAGTAGTAGTAATGATATGTCACAATTACATGCAATGTTACAAGGATGGAACAGTATATTAAAATAGCTACGATAAACTGCTACAATATCAAACAATAAGACATTACAGAACCCATAATAAAATATCACAAGCGAAAATAACAAAACACCAAAAATGTACACATATCATCATCATCATCATTCTGTTTAGAGCCCATTTTCCTCAGTAGAGAGTAAGGCGATTGCTTATTAAAATCAAAAAATAGTTTTTTAAAACCCCACACATAATAGAACGTTACAATCACACAGACCAGAACACTCTAATTACCCACATCAAAACACACCAACCTCATGTCACTCCTGGGGAATGTGGATGGTCGACCCAAGAATGATGGATGGTTGTTGTGCTGGGCAGAATATGACATGCGGTTGGATGAGTAAGACTGTGGGAGATGAAGGTTGTTGTTTTTTTGTATTTGTTTGTGGAGATGTTACTGTTATTTATATTGTATCTACTTTGAAAATGGTTATTACAAATATTATGAAAAGCATAGAAAATTGAACATTTTTAAAAAAAAAAGGCTGACAAATTATAACCCAGACTCAAATCGAATCAAAACACAAACGTTAACACCCAGAAAATCAACAAAAAAAACCACACAAACAGACCGAAGTCCTGAAAGGGGGAGGATCAAATCTCATTGGTGGATTTCTCAGAGGGGCTCTAGAACCCATGTAATATGAGCCATACACCCTGGTTGAGTCAGACATTCCTCGACTAGAGTCCACCTTGATGCCATCACCCCCACTAGGAGGAGAAATGATTTCTTGGTCTGTCTTGGACAGAAGCCCCTCTGGGTTCTTGCTGAGAGACTGGTCCTCCAGGGAGTCTACTGTAGCTTTGGTGCCCACTCTGCTACCACCCTCCCTCCAACTCGACAAGTCTGTTAGTTTAAATGAATGATTCTGTTATGCTCTCTATAAAAAAGATTTGATCAATTGATTATGCAAAATTTAAGATTTTAAAAATATTTTTTCACATAAAAATATAAAATAGTGAATACTACCATTGCTAGCAATAAATTAATGCAAATACATGCCAGGTGGGCAGGGCTATACACAATTAATGATAAGCTTTAAACCCTTGCACTCATATTATATTGCTAGAAGGCTAATATTTTGAGCACAAATCATAACTCTGTTTATAGCCTATTTTTCTCAGCATATGGTAATCCTTGAATCACAAATGATCAAAAAAGCCACTAACTCTGTGGTCTGAGACTGAGTCCAAAAGTGGCAATTGCACCCCCCTCATCTTTTTTGCCCCCCTCATCCCCCGTCGACATCACCAATGTGGTCGTTGTAGTTACACTCACTGTTGTTAAGACAGGGAAGTCATCCTGGAAGCTGCCCGTCAAGTCTGTTGTGGTTGGTGAGGTGATGTGTTGTAGTGACATTGGTGATGAGATCTGTTGTGGGAGTCTAAGTGGTGGTATAATGATGAGATATGTTGGTTAATGAGGTGGAGTTTAGGTTGGTGAAAGGCAATTTCAATATTTGGTATAATAAATGAGACCATGTGGGAAGGAGTGGCTAGCTTGATTGAATATGACAAGAGCATTCCGATAACATACATATAACAATTATAGAAACATGAATATCATGATGATGATAGGTATGAATATGAATTTAAAATAATGGGTTGGATAGTTTAACTTCATTCCTATTTTAATCATCAAAATTTATTGGAAAAAAAAAACAAAAAGAATTTAGAAAAATATTCTCTTTTAAGAGGCAGACTGATAATAGATACATTTCATTTTTTTTCTAAATCCTCTATTCAAGTTAAAAAAATTAGTTATTTTAAATCATTATACTTTTTTTTTTCATTATAATTGTATGTTAAACTCCGCTCTTTGGGAGCTTAATGAACACATCAATTAGCATAAAAACACAGCGGTGGTGGGCTAAATTGTTCAAATCCATCATGGATTACAGTCCAAAAGCTTAACCATTATTCCAAATTATTTCATGATTGTTTATTTTTATTAGGCCTTTTGCAGAAGTGCTTAGATGGAAATTTGTAAAATTCTCTTGAAATGTGTATTTTCTATAACTATAAAATGCTTATAATTATTCTAATACTCTATGAATAAAATGCGTTTTAAAGATTTTAACTATTTAGAACAGAAATTCTTGAAATGTATGCCACTAAAATGATATCAAAATCAAGTAATCAGTGACTTACTTATTAGAAAATTAGTCATGTATGTATCAAAAACTATTTGAAGTGAGTTACTATGTAACTATTTATCTCAACCACTTCAGATGTATAACTATAAAAGTTATCAGATAGCTTAGCTTTTCAATACTTAGGTCATCATTTGAAATCCACTATCCCTCAATAATAAACAGCACTTGAAAGTTTACATGGAATAGCACCTTGTGAAACCTATCAACCACACAACCAAAACCCCTAATTGGGGGTACACTAATGGTCAACTTTCTTACCTAATAGTTGCCTTGTTTAATAATATACTTACAGACTTTATAGTGATATGCAAGCTGAGGGGGCTTTGAGGTAGATGAGCACAACACTTGAAACTCAAGTACTTAGTAACTTAATAATATAGAATTTTCTCACAAAAAGCTTTGTGTATCGAGTGAATGAATACTTTGTGTTTGTTTCCCTCACTATCTTTGGTTAACAACCGACATGTTCAACTGTGCGAAATTTGATTTTCAGTTATTTTTTCTGCTTTTTGGACACGGCATGTTTTTTATTTTTATCAAAATTTTAAAATTGTATTATAAAAACTTTAGCTTAACTTTTTTCAAGTTTTCGAAATTTTTTTTTTCGATCGTAAGTTTATACGTTAGCAATATTTTAAAAACTGTAGTATTTATCGAATTAACTTTTATTTATTTCGAAATACTTTTTACGTAAAAAATGTCACACTCTAGAGATTTTTTGTTAAGTTTATCCCAAAATACTAATCCTCTCTCGCGTCAAGTGAAACGCCGAGTTTTTTATTTAAACATTAGGAGTAATATATATAATAGTAATAGGTTAAATAAAAATATCAATAACTACAGTAAGAGTTTCAAAAATAATTGCAGGTCCAGCCAGAAAAAGAAGAAAAATCTGAAAGAGTGGTCGAAAGGAAGAGCATCCTTCAAGAAAAACTGCCACAAAGTTAATGAAAGTCCTTTTCGAGTCAGATCTTTAAATGTTGGTTCGATGAGGGGTAAGGCTTCTGAAGTGGTGGAAACCATGTCAAGGAGGAGAATCGATCTATGTTGTTTACAAGAGACTTATTGGAAGACCAACCTTAAACTTATTGCAGGCAGAAACTCTCGATAAGTATTTTGGTTGTGGGAATGATGAGGGCACTTGTGATGTAGGAATTCTTCTGGCTGAGAACTGGTGGGAGAAAGTGTTTGAAGTGTTTAGAGTCTCAGATAGAGTCATTCTCATTCGAATGAGAATTGGATCAGTTGTGTTTGTATTTGTGAGTGTTTATGCACCTCAAGCTAACCTTAGTGAGAGTGTAAAAGATCAATTCTATTATGCGCTTCAATTCACCATAGCTAGAGTTTCATCTTCAGAACAGCTAATCATAAGTGGAGACTGGAATGGCCATATAGGATCACACTCTACTGCTTTTGAAGATGTGCATGGTGGACAGGCTTTGGGAAAAAGAAACCATGAAGGTGAAAGATTGCTGGAATTTGCTGTTGCCAATGAGCTGGTTGTTGGTAACTCCTGGTTCAAGAAGAAATTTGAACATCTGGTTACATACCAGTCAGGAGATTGTAAAACCCAAATTGACTACATATTGTATAAGAGAAGTTTTAGAAAAATCTAATGTGAAAGTCATTGTTGGGCAGAAGTGTGCAACACAGCATAGACTGGTGGTTGGTGACTTCAAGGTTTGCACTCATACTCACCCCAAAAGAATGTTTGTTCCTCGTAAGACTTTGGAAATCAAGTTGAATTTTCTAATTTTTTCAATGCATTAATCCAAGGAAATGAAACTGGTAAAACTTTGGATGAACGTTGGAAGTACCTGAAAAACAATTTGATTAATGGTACAAAACAGGTTTGTGGAGTCTCTGCAAAACATACCTGGAAGAGGCAGACTTGGTGGTGGAATGACAAGGTGCAGCAAGCTGTGTCTGACAAACGCAAATGTTCCTAAGTATGGAAAGCAGGAGGAGACAGACATGCTTATCAGGCGGCTAAACGTGCATCCAACCTTGCTGTGCACATAGCCAAAACTGATGCTGAGAAGATTGCGTTCAAAAAATCAATCCCAGATCTGTTGAGATATATCGACTGGCTAAGCAAATGCGGCGAGAGAACCAAGACGTCATTGAGAATAAACCGGTGAGAAATAATAATGGCCAAATGTCCCTAGATGTTGATTCCAAAAAAGAAGCATGCAGAGAGCATTATATGCACTTTCTCAATGTGGAGTTTTCATGGAATCCAGGTGGTTTGTCCGAAGTCTATCCTGTGAAAGGTCCCAGCGAACCTATCACTACAGTAATGGTTAGAAAAGCCATTAATAAGATGAGCCTTGGGAAAGCAGTGGGTCCTTCGGGTATTGTTGCTGAGATGCTCAAGGCCACAGGTTCAAGTGGTGCTACTATGATTCAAGATCTCATTGAAGACATCATTTTTGAGAACCGTATACCGTCTGAGTGGCAGGAAAGACACATAGTCAGTGTATATAAGGGTAAAGGTGATGCTTTAAATAGGTCTAACTATAAGGGTTTGAAGTTAATTGATCAGGTTATGAAGGTTTTGGAGCGCGTAGTGGAAGGTTTTATTAGACAGAGTGGTGATTAATGATATGCAATGTGGTTTTATGCAAGGTCAGGGTACAACCGATACCATATTTATCCTCCGTCAGTTACAGGAAAAGCACCTGGTTGCTGTTAAGCCCCTCTACTTAGCATTCATTGATTTGGAGAAAGCCTTTGACAGAGTGCCACGAGAAGTGATTTGGTGGAGTATGCGTAAATTGAAAATTGATGAATGGCTTGTGAGAATTGTACAATCCATGTACAAGGAAGTGAGAAGTAGAGTGAGTTGGTGATGAGTATAGCAACTCGTTTGATGTTTGGGTAGGTGTCCATCAAGGTTCTGTTCTTAATCCATTACTTTTTGTTATTGTGCTGGAAGCATTACATACAGGTTGCCCTTGAGAGATCTTGTATGCTGACGACTTAATGGTAAGTGCTCAGTCCATGGATGAATTATTAGTGAAGTTGAGAACATGGAGGTCGGAGATGGAGAAAAAGGGGTTGAGAGTGAATATGGGTAAGACAAAGCTAATGGTTTCTGGTTCGAACAGGCTATAAAAAGGATTTGATTGATTGATTGATTGACTATCAAATGCTTTCAGTCACCCCATATTGGGCTTCGTACTTAATAGAATTATATTCAACGCAATATAAATATGATTATTGTTACTATTAGTTACCATGTATAAATCAATGTAATTAAAGTTTGTATACTTGATAATGTGAGTTCAACCTATGAAAAGCTTTGGTTTATTCTTTTAGTTAATAAAAGTGTTTGATTCAACTCATTAATGATTTAATTATTTTCATAAAATACAATTAGGAGTGTAATAATGGTGACATAAACTTCAGGAGATTCTAGGCCACTATTAGTGATAACCATGTATAATCTGTTATGATTATCATTAGGCACCATGTATAATGCATCATTTTTATTATAATTTTATTGGAGACCAATGTGTCAGCTTATGAATAGGGGTAATAGATAAAAAAAAGATGCTCGGGATACCTTTGTGCTATATTTGACATGAATTTATAAACCATTTTGTTTATTTTCTTTTTTTATACACCCATGTTCTGTTGTTTAGGTAAGAGATGTACTCCATATTTATCATCAGGCTGTTAGTGTTGGTGCTAGGATGCATTCTTTCGATATATGGCGAATTTGTTTATTTCCATCATGCTGCTTACAAACTAATACTTTAATCTAGGTCTTAGACTTAGAATCCACAACAACAATAATGTTTGCATTGAAAATACACTTAAAAGTAGGATTAGTGGCATAAGCTTGAAGAATTTGTAGATCATGTACTGTTAGTGTGATAAAAATAAACCTATTTATATCATATCATGTAAAAAAATTAATAAAATCAGCCTAATGATAGGCTTTTTTTTCTAAATGACTTACTTACTAGTGGTTCAAGATGAAATAGAACATAAATATTAATAATTTTATATTTCTTAGTCTGCTTCAAAATAATAAACTTGAAGACATAAATGAAAACAATAGAGACATTTGCATTGAAAAGCATACGTTTGAAAAAATTAATTATGATAATAAAAATAACAATAGTAATAATAACAATAATAAGATGTCAAACTTTTAGAGTTAGAAGATACATCCCGATCTGAGGGTATTTGAGATGAGGATGTAGGCAAAGGTCTCGATGTGGAAGGTAGTGATGTTGACAACTTTACTTCATCTTTTCCTGCCACCCAACCTTTCGGTTTAGCTTTAATGGGGTGATTGTCAGATTATTTATGGTGTGGTGATTTATTAAGGTTGGATGATTTTAATTTAGTATTGATTGGATGCTATTGGTTAAGACTAAAATAGAGTGGCTATGGTTTATTTTTAATTAATTGGGTTAGTTTTGATGGGCTTTGTTAAATTATGAGTTGGATATGACTTAACTCAGTCTTGTTCTTCTTGGTAAGCTTTGATGAATGTATATTTGTGTTTAAGGATAGTTATTAACATTTATGTTGTGTAATTATTGAAATTCATCAATTTTTATAAAATGGAGAAGTGCATGAAACAATAATGCATTTATGTAAAGGTTGTGAAGATTAGTATGAGTGATTTATGGAATGATGAAGTTCATTGTGATGAACTAAATTAGCATAAAAGAAAAAGAATTCAAACCAAACACTTATATTTCATTGAGTTGTCTATTTTTATAAAAATTCAACTATTGAACTTATGTCCTTAGAGCTTTAAAATTGAATTCATTGTTGAAAAATAGAAAAAATAATGAGAATAAAATTCACAAAATACCAGTTGAGATGGATGAGACAGCGTTGATAGGATGGGAGTATGGGGTAGACGCGTGGCCAGAAGATAACGCTCCAGACATTTCGGCTGTCTGACTCTTTATAGACGGCAGATGTGCCGGTGGAGGCATTCGTCTGCTTACCCCAACCTTTCCCAGACATTGCAAGCCATAAGGCTTGTGCAGCCCTGATTTTGAAAAGTTGCTAAAGTTAGTATGTCGGAATTTTGTTGGGGTGAATAACAAAAAAAATTTATTGTTATAAATTACCTGACGATCTTGTGGTTTCGCTAGAAGCTCCCCTGAAAAGTTTATTTATTTCAATAGTGTTGAACTTTGTCTTACCCTTATCGGTCTTGTTAATGTGGGCCATGCTAAGAGCACGCTCATTGGCTTATTCCGCTTCTGAGCGTAAGACTGTCGGCAGATAGGTTCTAATAAATTCAAACAAGTAGTTTTTTCAAAATTGTTTTGCAAATACTTATTTAGCAATATACGTTCTTTATTTTAGTCAAACAAAGTGCTCTTTTTGTCTTCTTTATACCAAAACTTGCAGATACTCCAGAAATTTTTCGTGAACGATTATTTCTCTAAAACTATATATAATATATTCGCTTTCTACAAATAACTGTTTGCGTAATCTTTTTTTTACAAAATTTTTATTAATAACGCAAATTCAACACAAAAATGGCGAACTCATTTGAAGCCATTGCATAGAAATACGATCAAAGACGTGTTTTATTGAAAATAATTTTGTAAAATACTTCTTAACCATACAAATTTTGTATTGAAATAACTTGAAAAATAATTTTTTTAAAATTAATTTTGTTAAAAAACTTTTAATTAATTAAAAGTTAGATTTCAAGCCGTGTTTTCGAGATTGAAAATGATATCTTAAGCTTTTAAAAAAGATAACATTTTTGAGTTTGAAAAACAAAATTTTAATTGAAGAAGTATGAAAAAATAGTTTTAAATCCTTCCCAGTTCAAAAACTTCCACAAAACTTCCTTTTGATAATTGTTGAAAAAACAAAAATACAAGCATGAAAATATTAAAACTAATAAAAAATATCTACACAAATGCATGAAAAACAATTTAAAAATAGAAGAAATACTCAAAGAAAAGATGAGTGCATTCCATAGAATGACTCACTGAATTTTGTTTCCTTGTGCTAATTGAAATCCTAACAAACAACTAAAACCTACTTTTATCGAAGATGATACCCAAAACACAAAACATGTTTCCAAAGAATTAAATAGTTAAATAGAAATAGTGATCAATTAGCTAAGATTTTTGGCCTTTAGCAGCATTACGCATACTGTTTCATCATTGTTAATGCCAGTTTCTTGTTTGTATTATTATTCTTATTCTTTTTATTGTTATTATTATTATTATTCTTTTTATTGTTATTGTTATCTTTATTATTATTCCTATTAATATTATTAAAATTGATACTCTTATTTTTATTATTATTAAAATTATCATTTTTACTGAATTATCGATTTAAATCACCATTAACATTGTTATATTTTATTACCTTCATAGAAATATTACTTCTATTAATATGTTTTTATGCCTATTTTTGTATATTTGTTTAAATAGACGCCTTATCTGTTTTTTATAGACAATTATTCCCATAATAACACTTCCTTTTTTTGAACTTTCACCATACAAACTTAGTCTCGATCTATATATCAATATATTTAATATTATCATATATATATATATTATTTTTCGATATTTATGTTGATATGGCAT
>OZ038327.1:2613136-2649246 GCA_964035795.1 Pterobdella sp. o SKG-2022
TATCAATATAAAAAGTGGAGAGAAAATATATCAATTAACAAATAAATTTATTCATAAACATATTTGAACACTAAAGGTAATTTTATTAAGTACAAAGCTTCTTTGAATTTTAACCTACTTGATAATGTTACTTTGTTAACGAAAAGCTTTGTACTTAATAAAATTACCTTTAGTGTTGAAATAATTTGCAGTATTTATTTCGGCTAAAAAAGCTTATTATGTTTTTATCTCCAGCTTTATAAAAATAGTATGGTACAAAAATAAATAAATCTCTATTTACGTTTAGTATAGTATATTATGATACAACATATATATTTATATATAGTTTGTATATTATTTAATTTATTCTCATATTATTTGATTTTTTTATATAGTATTTAATTTCTATATATATTATTCAAACTATTTTTAATAATTTTATTTATTTCTATATTATTTTATTTATTTTTATATTATTTAATTCATTTTCATACTAATTAATATTCATACATAAAATATATAAAGATGAACCAGAAAAATTCCTATTTTAAGTAAAAATCATTATTCATATATAGAAATTATATTTATATATGGATAAAGTAGGATATATCATACAAGACATGAAGTTACTTGGAGTGCGTGTTAATAACAATGAAAACGTGTGTGTTTTGAGCACCAGCCTCTTTAAATAGACTTCAAACTGATAATAACTTTATTTAAGGATTGGTTGTATTACTGTGTTGGTTTGTGTTTTAAATGTTAAGAGGTTTATTGTGAGTTAAGATTTATAATGGTTTTCTGAGGCGTTGGATTTTTTTGGGAAATTCATTGGACAATACCCCCTCAAAATGGATTTGAAGTTTAGTTTGAATTTCAACCAATTACTGATTATAATTTCTATTTTTGGATTCTCTTCACCAATCACAAACGATCTATTTGAAGCTAGTCCATTTTTCTATGAGGAAAGCAGTGACTGTAGGAATTCTAATGGAAAACCACAGCTTTGCCAGCCAGAATTCATAAACGTAGCCTTCAATCGCCATTTTCACGCCACTAACACGTGCCAAGATGGCGAAGATTTCTGCATCAGAACCGGAAACACCGGAAGTTTCTGTGATGTGTGTGAGGAGAACCAGTTGAATGTGAGACATTTGACGGATAATGTGAATAATACTTGGTGGCAGTCTAGTTCTATGTTCAGAGGGACCCAGTATCCAAACTCTGTTAACCTGACTCTTGACCTGGGTTTGTTGGGGGAGGGAGTAGACAAGAGGCAAAGGGAGGGGGCAGAGGTAGGGTTTGAGAGACTGTTTTTGTTGAGCTAGGCGTGTTGATCTCGGTTTGTTGAAGGAGTTTGAGTGGTTAGTGTTGTTAGTTTAGATTTTTTGGGCTTGTATTTGAGGGGTTTGTGGAGAAGTTGTTGTTGTTGCTTTTTTTGTTGTTGTTTTTGTTGTTGTTGTTTTGAGAGGTTTTTGTGTTAATTTGTTGGTATCATTTTTGTAGTTGTCGTGTTATGGGGGTTACTTCATTGTTTTGTTATTAAAGGTTTTGTATTTATTTCGTTTTTTTTTACGTTTTTTTATTCATATAACAGTTTTTTTCATTCAACTTTCGTCTATGCTTGTGTTGTAAATTCTTGTTTTTCGTTATTATTCGTATAATTCTTCTTACTTTGCCAATTTCCAATTTTATTTTTTTTATTGTTGCTGTTATTGTTTTTATTATTCATTCTATCCTTATTTTTATCATTCACCGTTATCTGAAGGCTAACTGAGTTTCAACGATAAAAGATACAACAGAACTAAACTATTGTTTAAGCCTTAATTAATTCCAATTTTCTTTTTTTATTTTTATTACTATTATTACTGTTATTATTTTCTTCATTGTTTTTATTATTATCATTTATTTTTTCCGATTGTTTATATTATCATCATCATCATCATCTTCTTCTTCATCATCATCATCATCACCATCATCATCACCATCATCATCACCATCATCATCACCATCATCATCATCATCATCTTCTTCTTCTTCTTCATCATCATCATCATCATCATCACCATCACCATCATCATCATCATCATCATGTTTATTAATTTTATTATTCATCTATTTTGCTTTTTCAATCATCATTTTTTTAAATTGTTATTTTTTATATTATTTTGAATAACTTTTTATTTTGAATTTTTTATGAGGAATTTCTGATGCATTTATTCAAAAAAAACTAAAATTTTCGATGAGTACAACCTTATCATTAGTAGTCTACTAATGATTTATGATAAGGTTGTACTTATCGAAAATTTTAGTTTTTTTTGAATAAATGTATCAGAAAAAAAATACATAAGATGTTTCTAAAAAATTGTTATTTTGTTATTATCATTATTATTTCTATTTATTTATAGTCATGATGATGATGTTTTTGGGAAGATGGCATAAATTTAACGGCTTAAATATTAATTTTTCAACAGAAAAAGAAAAAATATAAAAAGGCAATTAATTATAAAACAATTAAACAATAATAAAAATAAAAATTTTGATAAAATTTTTTCTTTTATTGAGAAACTGTTCATTATTTCCACAATAGGTTCCTCATTCTTATTATTATTGCAAATATATTGTTTTTATTATTATGATTTTTTATTATGTTTTTAATCTGTTTTTTATCGTTATAAATCTTTATTTTTTTCTTATAAATTCATTTTTTATAAAAAAAATTTTTTTCTTATAACTTTTGATTTTATCTTCTTGAAAAGTAGAGATAAAAATCATTATTGCTACTATCCTTACTGTCATCATCATCATCATCATCATCATCATCCTCATCACCATCCTCATCACCATCATCATCAACACCATCATCAACACCATCATCAACACCATCATCATCATCCTCATCATCACCCTCATCACCATCACTATCACCCTCACCGTAATCATCATCATCATCATCATTCCCACTATCATCATCGTCATTTCAACACTCTATTTAAATACCTCAAAATAAATATAACTATTATTACGCATTCACAAAATAATAAAAAAAATTAATTAAAAATACCTAATAAATGAAAAAAAAATGAAATAAATAACCGAAATAATAAAAAACAAAATGACTATATAAAAACAAATAATACAAGTAAATAAAAGAGTTTTCAAATGAAAATGAAATGTGAAGAACTAAAAGAATAGTTGAAACACAAAAATAATAATAAACAATGATCATTATCATACCCTTCAGGTAACCTGTACCAGATAACATACATCAGACTGAAGTTTCATTCTTTGAGGCCCGAGTCTTTTGCCATTCATAAGAGAAATGGCCCTGATGGTAAGAATGGAAGGATGGTGTGGAGTGGGGGTGAAGATAAGATGGATGAAAAGGCTGTGGCGATGAGGTTCAGAATGATGGAGTGGTGGTGATAAAGATGATGATGGTGGGGTGATGGTGAAGTGGTAGTGATAAAGATGATGAGGTGGTGGTGATGAAGATGATGATGGTGGGGTGATGGTGAGGTGATAGTGATGAAGATGATGATGGTGGGGTGATGGTGAGAGGATGGTGGTGATGAAGAATCATGGTGGTAGGAATAATGATGGTGATGGAAATGATAATGATGATGGTGGTGGTGGGAGTTGTTGTGGTGGAAATAGGAGGGGGTAATGATGGCGGAAAGATTTGAGAGGGTCATGGTGGTGAGGATGATGATGATGATACTTCTCTTACAATCACTTCCACAGCTCTTTTCACAAAAACCTTTCGTTTTCTTCTTCTTTCCTCCCTCAAACTTTTTTCTACCACCTTCTCACCTCTTTTACTCCTCTTCCAAGTACTATATTTCAACTTCGCCAGAGAGATGGACACCTTTTCAGTACTACAGCTCCAGCTGCTATGAAACGTACGGACAGAGGAGCAACGATGACGTCATGTGGGGGAGAGAGGATGTGGCCTTGTGTAGTAGCCAACATACTAACACCCTGCCTACTTCTGGTTTGTTTTTTTTTGTGTTCTTTGTTATTGTTTTTGCTATCAAAATTAAGGTTTTGGTTATTACTTTTATGAAGATTTTGCTTCCATTCGGGTTTTTATTATTTTTTTATGTTAAAACAATTCCTTCACTGTAGTTAAATTATTATAAAATTTGTTGTTTTCATAATTTTTTTTTGATATTGCTTTTATTAATGTCGTTAATATTTTTTTTATGATAGGTGGCGTAGTAGCTTTCTCAACCCTACAAGGCAGGCCCAGTGCTAGAGGTTTCAAGAACAATGAACAATTACAAGTTATTATTACTTTGTTTTTTTTGTTATTTTTATTATTTTTTTATTATGATTTATTATTATTGTTGTTTTTAATTCTCAATTTTTTTTATCCCCCAGAACTGGGTAACAGCCAAAGAAATCAAAATCGTTCTAAATAGAATGAATACCTTTGGAGATGAAGTTATAATAATAAGAATAATAATAACTTTTGAAACAATAATCATACCTACAGAATAATGAAAAAATAAAAAAATATTTTATCAATAAATGATTGGGTGTGGTGTGGTGAGGTTGGATTGGGTGTGGTGTGGTGAGGTTGGATTGGGTGTGGTGTGGTGAGGTTGGATTGGGTGTGGTGTGGTGAGGTTGGACTGGGTGTGGTGAGGTTGGATTGGGTGTGGTGTGGTGAGGTTGGATTGGGTGTGGTGTGGTGAGGTTGGATTGGGTGTGGTGTGGTGAGGTTGGATTGGGTGTGGTGTGGTGAGGTTGGATTGGGTGTGGTGTGATGAAATAAGAACGATAATAATGAAAAATTGAAAATTAATGTAAATAAAAATGAAATTTACCAAAAAAAAAAATACTATTTTAAATAATATCAAGTGAAAGTATCAATAAATAGCACCAATAAATATGAAGAACAAGTATTTTTAAAAACAAAAAAAATTATCAAAACATTAAAATAAGTATGAATAGAAAAAAAATAATAACAATAAAAACGATAAAAAAATAATAAACCATAAAAATAATAATTGTAGTTGTTCAAAGACCCCAACGTTCTCAAGAGTTACTTCTACGCTATAAGTGATATAGCTATCGGAGGGAGGTAATTAATAATAACAATAGCAATAATAATAATAATAATAATAATAATAATAATAATAATAATAATAATAATAATAATAATAATAATAATAATAATAATAATAATAATAATAATAATAATAATAATAATAATGATAATAATAATAATAATAATAATAATAATAATAGCAAAAATAAAACTAATATCAATAATAATAACAAAAAAAAATAACAATACTAATAATGATTATAAAAATAATAATAATAATAATAATAATAATAATAATAATAATAATAATAATAAGAATAATATTAAAAATAATAATAATGATAAAAATAATAATGATAATAACAATAATAATAATAATAATAATGATAAAAATAATAATAATAACAATAATAATATAAAAAATAATGATAATAATAATAATAAAAATAATAATAATAATTATAATAATAACAATAATAATTATTATTATAATTATAATAATAATAACAATAATAATTATTATTATAATTATAATAATAATAATAACAATAATAATAATAAAAAAAAAAAATAATAACAACAATAATAATAATAACAATAATTATAATAATAATAACAATAATAATTATTATTATAATTATAATAATAATAATAACAATAATAATAATAATAAAAAAAAAATAATAATAACAACAATAATAATAATAACAATAATTATAATAATAGAATAATAAATGATATTAAGAAAGAAATAACAAAAAACAATAATAAGCATCAATAACAAACAAGAAAAATAATAAAAAAAACAGTTATAGAAAAAACAATGATAAACAACAAAAATAATAAACAAAAAAAATAAATAGCAACAAAAAAATAAAATTCTCATACTAATGACAATAATAATAGTAATATAATCATCATATTGATCTCTTCCTTCCCATACACAGATGCAACTGCAATGGCCACGCCAGCAGCTGTTCTGAAGGATCCTGCAATTGTGAGCATTACACCACAGGTAAATCCCCATCATTAGATCGTTTGTGATAGAAACAGGGATGGCTTGGTTATTTTATATAACTAAAAATTTATATAATTCTATATGAAGCAATCCTCTTATTTGTATTTGAGAATTAATGTATATTAATATATAAAAATAATAATGTATGCAAATGATAATACAATAACGTCAAGAATAAATACCTTTCAATGGTTTCAATGATTGTTGTTAATTTACAGAAAACCGTTATGTACATACAAAAATTGTTTTTAGTAAATATAACTGGTTTTCACATAACCTTACATATAAAAAAACCCAAAAACTGATAAACGTATAACCATTTATACAACAGGATCCAATTGTCAACGCTGTCTACCCTTGTACAACGCTCTGCCCTGGAAGAAAGCTACTGAAGAGAATGCCCATGAGTGTAAACGTGAGTTATGTTGGTGAAGTGAGGAAGAGGGAGGGGAAGTGAAAGTTATGTGTGTAAGGTGACTGGGTCAATGTGTTGAAAAAGTGGGTCGATTGTTGTGTTGGTGTGAGTTATATAGATGTCATAGGCAAGTGGGTGTGGTTAACCAGTCATTCTACCACTCAATCACTCGTTTTAACACTTATGTTACCACAAACCATTTTTTCTTTTCCCCTTTTCAATCCTTCACCAATCAACCTTTCTTACCTACCCTCTCCACTTTATAGAGGCTAATCATCTTTTTTACCTATTCGTTACCAACCACCTTTCTTACCACCCCACAGAGTGCAACTGTAATGGTTTCTCCCACAAATGCTTCTTTGATGAAGAGATGTACAGAAGGACTGGTGATGGAGGTCATTGTATCGAGTGTTCTGATAATAGGTTAAGAGTTGTGGTGTTTTGTTGTTTCTATTGTTTTTTTTCTATTTTTTTTTATTCTTTTTAAATGAAAAAATTCTTGTTTTAAATTATTTTTCTTCAAGCCCTATTTCATTATTAAAATGTTTTCAATTTGATTCTGAAACATTCATTCCCAGGTTCGGAGCCCATTGTGAGCTGTGTTCTGAAGGCTTCTATGCACCTTCTTCAAAACACCATTGCCTTCCCTGCTCTTGCAATCCTATTGGTCACTTTATGCCTAAATTTACATATATTTATACTCATAATTTCATTGTCATCCATAAAAAACTGCATTCTATCTTTTTATATAGGATCTCACATCTTTTAATTCTTCTACCACCCGCACATAATCCCATTTTTCGCCCCAATCAGGCTCTCAAAACCCTCAATGTGACTTGGACGGCAGATGCGCGTGTAAGCAGGGTGTTACAGGCGAGAAGTGCGATAAATGTATGCCTAACTTCTACCAGCTTACTTCTTCGGGGTGTAGGTCGGTTGTTTTTAATAATTTATTATTAGAGATATAATTTATTATTCTCATTACCACTATTTCATTTTTTAAAAACTAAAAAAGAAATATATATACTTTGTATAAATCCGACATTTTTATTACAAAAAACTTAACTATAAAGAGAAACAAGAAACAAAAATGAAAAAAAGGAAAAAAAATAATCAAAAATAGTAAAATAATAAAAATAAAAACAATAATAATAATAATAACATCTGCATAGACCATGCGAGTGTTCTGTGGCAGGCAGTCAGAACAACAAGCCAGTTTGTGAGCAGGGTGTGTGCGCCTGTAAGGAGAATGTGGATGGAGAAGGGTGCCAAAGGTTGGTGGGATGGAGTATCGGCAAGTATTTGCTTATTTAATGGGAATTTATGGATGACTTTGTATATTGTTTTTGTAGTGAGAGTTTATAAAGGATTCTATGTTTCAATGTATTTAGTGGGAGTATAAAGGCATTTGGAGGGAAAACATGGTTCTCTATCAATTTGAGGAATTCATACACTTATTAAGAGCTATAATTTTCGGTAAGTATGGTCTCACCATAAAACATCAGCCTAAAATGATTATTGCAGTAATGGACTAACATAGTGATTAGAGTTTAGAAGCATAAAAAGGGTGTTAGAATATTACTTAAGACTCAACAGTTGCATATGATTCATACTTGCTTATGTTTTAAATGGGGGTATATTATGATAATAATAGTATAGTATGGTAATGGTGGTAAAGAGGATCTGTATAATTTTATATATGTATTGAGAGTGTAGAGCAACATTTGTGTGTGTTTATGTAAATCGAGGTAGTTCATGATTTGTATGTAATTATGTAAGTAAAAATCAACACATACACACACATACACAAAAAACCAAATAACCCTTAACCAGATGCAAAGAAGGCTACTACGGCTTGAGTTCAGATAATCAATTGGGCTGTCTTCCCTGTAGATGTAATGGTAGATCCAGGTCTTGCCAGGTAGCCCATGGCTACTATGTCGCTGAAATCAACAGCCATTTCCGTAGAGGTGGGGTGGGGGATGATGGGTTGAAGGAGGAGGAGGGGGTGGGTTGGTGCTTCGTAATGTAGGATGGTAGTACTCTCTAACAATAAGATATGGCGGATTGAGGGTTAGAGATTGTGAAAAAGTTTAATCAAAGTCATTCGAGAGAACTAGTCTTGCTGTTTTTGATTTCAGTAGTGTTTAAACAAGCTTTTCAAAAAGCTGGTCTGTGTTTTTGAACTTTTTTGTTATAAATTTATTGTATTACAATAATATTACTAACAAATATTAATAATAAAAAAATCAAAACTAGCTTAAAAATCTTTCTAAGAAAAAACGCTACTATCAATAATACCTCAAAAATACCCATAGGTGATAGTAAATGGAGAGGGATAGGAAGAGATGGAAGGGTGGTGGTTGCGGAGGTAGTGGGCCAGTCAATTCAAGTCACTTCCATGCGAGATGCCTATTTTTTAGCGCCCAGTGAGTTGTTGTTTATGTTGTTGAAAAAATGTACCAAGTTTCGTTTTGAGTTTAATCATCCAAATAACTAAATTTTTTGTGTAATTAAAACTAAAAGACTAAATGAAAAGCTTCAAAGAGCATTTTGGTAATTTAACTTATGTTAGAAGATAATGGATAAGTTTGTATTCTAAAAATATGCTTTAATGAATTCTTGTTAAGGCTAATTTAGTTTTGAGCAAATCAATATAAAAAATTTCAAAAAATGCAAAAGAATATGAATAAAATTTTGAAAAATATGCACGTAATGAAAGAATATATAAACATCTATGCCTTTTTTATCTTATTATTTCTCAATTTATCAAAACCGCAAATACCAGACGAATTCTTGGGAGACATCAGACTTAGCTACAACCTCGAACTATCCTTCAACTTCCGTGACCCTTACCAGCAACCCCCTACACCCCATGACATCATCATCGAAGCAGGAAACGGAAATAAAGCGGCTATTCCTTTTTCCGGTCAAAACAACCCCGTGCCCTCGTCTGCTAGCCAATCATATCGCTTCAAACTCAACGAACATCCGATATATGATTGGAGGGTGGAGGGGGATTTTTTTGCCATTCTTTACGATGTGCAGGCCATCAAGATAAGGGGTAAGTTAAGATTCTTTTGCTATATTTATACCTTAAGTTCATTATCATCACCATGTCTAACGCACCCGGGAATAAGAGCTGCAAGAGATCGAAAAAAAATTTTTTTTTGGGTGTGTTTTTTTATTGATTGTAAATAAAAATCACAAACTCAATTATCTTAGCTACTGGCCAGCTGAACAGCTTCAAGCTACAAACAGCAGTGCAGGGTTATGGAGGTCAAGCTGCTATGAACGTGGAAAGGTGAATGAACTTTGAATTAATATTTTTAAAAAATTTGAAAAAAAAAAAAAAACACATAAAAAAAACTTGGACGTGAGAAATAACACATAAAAAACAAATACAAACCTAATCCACACTAACCAATAACCAAAAAATATCAAACAGACACTCAGAAAGAAACACAGAAACACATGTGAAAACACAAACACAGATACACATAAAAAAAAATAAATAAATGAATAAACAAACAAACACACAGATGCGAATGCCCTAGGGAGTATGTAGGTCAGTACTGTGAGTCATGTGCTCCTGGGTTCAAGATATATAGGGGTTTGTTATTATTATGTTTATTATTTTTATTATTCTTATTATTTTTAATATTTAGTTCTCTTATTATTTTGTTTTTTTAGATTCTCACCATTTTTTCATTTCGATATTTTTTCTTTCCTAAAGTTTTTTATTTTTTTTTTAAGACGCAGCTTCATTGGTCGAAAGGTGCTTACCATGTGACTGCAACGGCCACTCAAATGTTTGTGACCCCACCAGTGGTTGGTTGTTTGTTGAAATAATTTTGATTGATTGAAATATTGGCTCTTTTTCCGGAATTCAAATAAACAGATATGTGTCAAATAGTACTCAAATATTGACTATTTTTTGAAAAAATTAACTTTATTTGGAAAATCTTAAATATATTTAAAAAATTTGAATATATTTGAAATATTAAATATTTATAAAAAAATTATGAATTATAATTTTTATAACTTGAAAAGTTCTAAAAAAAATATATCAATATAAAACATCAAAAACAATAAAAATAAGATAAGCTTTTTTAGCCGAAGTAAATACTGCAAATTATTTGAACACTAAAGGTAATTTTATTAAGTACATATATAGGTTTTATCAATATAAAAAGTGGGGAAAAAATATATAAATTAACAAATAAATTTATTCATAAAAATATTTGAACACTAAAGGTAATTTTATTAAGTACAAAGCTTCTTTGAATTTTAACCTACTTGATAATGTTACTTTGTTAACGAAAAGCTTTGTACTTAATAAAATTACCTTTAGTGTTGAAATAATTTTCAATGGAAACAAGGATGCTAACATGGAAAAATAATAATAAAAGAACGAAACAACTTCTTAAAAGTCACACATCACTCAGGTATATGCACGTGCCAGCACAACACAGCCGGAGACAATTGTGGAGTTTGTGCACCTGGTTACTATGGCGACGCTGTTAATGGTCGGTTAAAAGTTGATTTGAATATTAATTTTTTTCTTTATTAATTTATTTTATCGTTCGTTTTTGAAAATTGCTATTTCTCAACTAACTCTGTTGTTATTGAGTTTCGTTTATAGTTATCATTGTTTTAATAGTAAATACTGTAAGATTATTTTACAATCATCATCATCATTTTTATATTTTTGATTCTAAAACATCAAGTCATCAAAAATATCATCATTGACCCGATAACCTTCACCGTTGGTTCACAGGGGGCAGAGACGCTTGCAGGGCATGCCCCTGTCCAGAAGGGGCACAATGTGAGGTCAGACATGATGGTCATGTGGTCTGTAGCCAATGCTTGCTTGGATATGCTGGTGGGTAAAATTTGTTTTTAAGGGGTCTTAGGAAACATTTTTGAGTAGAAAAATTAAATGTGATGGGTTGATTTTTTGGAAGGTGGGGTTTACGTTGAAGTGTCGGGTTTATGGCTTAAGACTTGGAGGAAAGATTAGTAGGTGTGTGTATGTTTAAATCATGTTTATTGTGAGAGAAGTTTACTTTTGAGGTTTATGGGTCTCATTTTTAGAAGGGACAGAGCACCTGTTTAACATGGGTGTAGTTGTTGTTCTGTCAAAAAACTCTATATTCATTTAAGATTGACAACAACCAGGTGACAGATGCGAATTATGTGCAGATGGTTTCTATGGTGACCCCCAGGGGTTGAGAGGGGTCAAAAGGGCATGTCAACAGTGCAATTGTAATGGGAATGTTGATCCTGATGTTGAAGGCAACTGTGATCAGTGAGTTTTGTTGATATTTGTTGTTGCTTTTGTTTGTGTTATTAAACTCACCTCTTTACAGAAAAAATCCATTATTTAAACTACACATTCATATAGCCTGCTCATCAAAAATTCAGATTAAACCCATTCACTCGCTAGGTGGACAGGTGAATGCCTCAAATGCATTCACAATACTGCAGGAAGCCAATGTGAAAAATGTCTACCAAACCACTATGGAAACCCTTTGGCTTTTCCTAGAGGACAGTGCAAACGTGGGATTTTTATATTATTTTTGATATTATTTTTATGAAATTTTTTTTGATATTATTTTTAATATATTACTTTTTTTAATGATATTGTTTTTTAGTCATATGTACTTTTGTACAGTTGTTAAATACAATTTTCAATACTTTCATCACTCATCCCACCACCAATCATTTGAGCATCAGTTGCCAACCATCATCATGCTAAGTTCCCTCATCATTGTACCCCCACAAGCCACATCATCATCCTTTTTTCTCCTCATCCTAACATCTTCCCTGAAAACCTTCACATACAGCACCACAAAGCACACCCAACTGCTATTCTTTCTTTCCACTACAACACTTGCCACACTAACAACACCTATTACCATCACACCTCCCTCTCTCACTCCCTCATCCACTCTCACCACAGCATGTGAATGCAACAGAGTAGGATCAATAGAGGATCAAAGAGGAGACACATGTAACACATACACTGGTCAATGTGTCTGCAAGGCTAATGTGCTGGGTGTCAAGTGTGACCAGTGTGCTCCGGGGTTCTGGAACTTCATGTCGAATAGAGGTGGGTGGTGTGGTGGTGGTGAATTGGTGGTTATTGAATGGTTGGATGAGTTGATGGGCAAAATGTTGGTTGAGAGGGTTTTGGTGGACTGTTGAGTGGGTCGGCAGCTGAGTGGGTAAGTGCTTCTAATAGAATTGATTGAGTAGTTATTGCTAGTAATAATTGCGCATGTGTGAAAAAGTTGATAATGAAATGCAGACGAGAATGTCAATAATAATACCCTTTCAATACATTTCACATATAAACCGCAGGCTGTGAAAGGTGTTACTGTAGCGCAGAAGGATCTGCGGATAATGAATGCGATTCAAGGACAGGTGCTTGTGTGTGTAAAAAGGGGGTAGGTGGAGAGAGATGTGAAGAATGTTTGCCTGGATTCTATGGCATGTCTCTTGCTGGCTGTCTCGGTGAGTCTGTGTGTTTGTTTCTATATGTATTTTGGTTATTTCTAGCCCGAATTTGAACCTCTAATGGTCGACTTTTAAACACATATATAACAACTTATTTTTATTTTTATTTTTGTATTTATAAATTTTTAAGTTTCTCTTTTAATGCTTTTATTGAGCTTGTTTGACTTATCTAGAAAAAGTAGACTTATTTTCTTATTCTTCACAAATACCTATACCTTCTCATCCAACCATACAGCCTCAAACCTTACAACTCCCACCCTACACCCTAACCAATAAAATGATATTAACTCACCAACCCACCAATTTCTACAGAGTGTGCATGCAACATCGAGGGCTCTCTTGGAGAAGAGTGCGATAGAGTGACTGGGCAATGCCAGTGTAGAGCAGGCATTGAGGGGCGAAATTGCGATAGATGTGCTAAGAACAAGTACCTAGACACTGGGGGATACTGTGTAGGTATGTAGGGTTTAATTGATTTTGGTTTTTGTATAGATGTGTTATGTTAGTGTGGCTGTATTCTTAGTTATTTATTGTACCATAGTAAATACTATATCTTTGAAATTTCAAAACCTTATGGGTATCAAATAGATTATCAGTAAATGCCTTAATAAAAAAAATGAAGTCAAATAGTGAGACTAACAACAATACCGACAAATCTGCAACATACTATATCTTACAACTGCAACTCTATCACAGACTGCCCAGAGTGCTACAAAATGGTGGAAAGTGAGGCAGAGATGGTGAGACAGAAGTTGTCCGAGTTGAAAGTCTTTGTCAACTATATCCTGCACGATAATAGGTGAGTTTTTAACTCATTGGGTTGAATCGCTCAGTTAGGAGAAGTTTGGATTATAATGTTGATGCCCGAGACTCGAATTCTGGTCTGGGCAACGTTTGAACATATCTTATTATTATTGATACTGTTAATATTGTCTTGTATAGGTCAAAAAGCATAGCGTTAGATTTATCATGCAGAGTTTACAGGGTTGACGTCCATATTGGGTTTAAGCTAAAACCTGTTTCACTTTTTTTTTACTAAATTTAATCTTTAGCCAGCGTTTTAAAAAACGTAATGGAGAGCGCAAAATAAAAGCATATAAAGCATTTTTTATCATTAGCAACCGAGTTTCTACCCAAATTTGCTGCTAAGGCTTCTATTAGACGTGGTGAGATTTTGAAAATCAAACTGGATATCTGTCATAAAAAAACACATACATGTACATTCTAATATTATTTTTCATGATAGTCCTTGTCTTCTCAAAACAGACCAATAGATGACCATAGAATATTCCATGAAATCCATGCGGTCAATTCCACTCTGATGATCATGTGGAGAAAGATTGAAGGGACCAAGGCAGGAAGTGGAGGTGGATGGGAGTTGTTGAATGGGTTTGAGGGGTTGGTGGATAGGTCAGTGGCTGGATTTTGAAAGATAATTAGTGGGTTGTGAAATTTTGTGGGTGAGTTGGAAAAGATGGCAAACACACATACAAAAAAAAAGTAGTTATCTCTTCTCCATTATAATCTTCGTTCATTATCACTACTACAGTACCATCGGAAGTGATAAACAGAATGCAGAAGGAGATATATGAGCTGCTACGCATGATCAACACCATACAAGTGGTTGTGGGATCTGCGCATGACCGTTATTATTTTTTATGTTTATTAATTTTATTAATATTTTTGTTTTTGGATTATTGTATAGATTACTAAGTTCTATTGATAAATTTTTGCTTCTCATCTCTATTTTTTTTTTATCCCTTTCATCATTCTATAATTTATTTTCAATACTATTATTTTTTATTATTATTTTTATTATTTTTTTATTAGTTATAAACGCTTCATTGTAACACCAATGAATGACCAGGTTGCAGCACAGGAGCTTCAGCTCTTCACTCAGCCCTTGAAAGGATCTCTGAGATGGAGCAAAAAATGAGTGCTAATGAGCAGAAGGTGTGGTAGTGGTGGTGGTGGTGGAAATAGTGGGGAGGAGGGGAGAAGGTGGTAGTGATGGTGGGATTGATGGTAGTGGTAAGGGTATTCATAGTACTATTTTTTTTTATCAAATCTTTTTATTTAGCTTTTTTTTACATGCCCCATCGCCTCATGCACATTTCCTAGATACAAAAAGAAGGCTTGGTAACGTTGAGAAGGGTTTTTGAAGCACAAAAACATCATGGAACACAAAGTCAAACATTGACCAGGCTAGCCCATGAGGCAAGAACCTTGGCTGAAGAGTTAGTTGGGAGAGTGTGGTTTTGAGTTCTAGTGACAGAATTTTGAAGTTTTTTGAAATAGAACTTTCGATATTAAAAAAATTTTAAATTAAGTAGGAGCAAGATAAAGTTTGAAAAAACAAATAGTGTTTATAACAATACATTATTTCCAACATTTTTCAAATTTAAATTTTTTGTGATATAGTTCAACCAATCTACCCGCAGATTAGAACGAACGTCACAGAGAATCGAACAACTAACGAATGACGCTTTGAGAGACTCTGAAGAAGCCATGCGATTGGCCCATCTGTCCCAGAAGAATCCTGGAATTGTCATAACAGAAATAGAAAAGATCAAAAGAAAGTGAGCTTAAGTTGGATTAAAAAGTATAAAATGAGACTTACTTGGGAAATAGTTTTTTTGTTGGGTTTTAAAAAAATATCGATGTATCTTTTTAGTGTTGTTATTGTCTGTCGAGGTGACGAAAATCAAAAATAATTGAAAAGTGAATGAATTAATAATAATTTCAAAATTAAACTAATTCAAAAGCATATTGATACACAGAATATGCACCTTAAAAATGCTTGAAAAACTTATTAAATTCAGCTAAAATGTATAATCTCATAACTATCAAAATGAAAACATTTAGAAAAGTACTTCACCAAAACCAAACCACCGCAGACTCTCGCGGCTAAATCAAGAGCACCAGAAAACTAAAAACGAGGCAGAGAACAGCATGGAAGAGGCGAAAAGAGCTTATGACGATTCTTTGCAGCTTCTCACTGCTATCAATGGTTTCCAAGTTCCTGTGATGTCCTCACATGATGGAAGAGTAAAAGAATTTGGAGAAAAGGTTGGTGGATGGATGAGAAAATGGGGGTTGATGGGCAGATAAATGGATGAATGGTTGGATTGTTGAGAAAACGGGAGTGGATGGGTGGGTGGATAGATTGATGGGTGAGGAGATAGATGGATGAATCAATGGAACGGAGTTATATGGTTGGATGGATAGATGAATAGGTGGGTAGATGATATATAGGTATATAAATGAATAGAAACTTAGACAATTAGATGGGTAACAACTTAGGGGTTGTTGAATGGATAAAAAAAATTTGTAGGCCGAAAGACTGAGTCGCAAAGCGGATGAAATACTCAGCAAGAATACAAGGTGTGTCAAAATAAAAATAAACATCAATAAAAAAAACAATAAAAACAAATTGAAAATTAAATGAATTAATAGAAACAAGCAAAAATTTTTAATTCAAAAAACAATATAACCATGAAATTTTTTTAAAAATATAATTTAAAAAATTAGTAATGAAAACAAAATAATAACTAAAAATTAATAACAATAATAATAATAAAACAATAACCAATACTTCAAAGAATCATAACCGACCTGAAACATCGTCTGCAAGTGGCACGTGATACTCTCCTCAAAGCTATCAGACAACAACAGGTGACCTTTTATGCATTCATGTTACTATTTATAGATTTATTCGGTTAGTTATTAATGTGGTTATTTATAGATGGTTTCGACTACAAAATTCAAACCCTTCCATCACAATACCATCATTCAACCACACACCACCACACTACCACCCCAACCCCACACCATTACCACCATTCAACCATCACCCCACCATACTACATCTTATCATCTTTCTCCTTTGCCTTCTCATCCACCGCAGATTTTAGACGAGATGGTGGCAGAGATGGACGCAGCACGAGCTAGAGGGTTGGATGCCATAAGAGAGGCTGATGATGCCTACCATAGAGCCATGACTGATCTCAAAACTTTACAACGTTCGCTAGATAGAATTTTCTTTATTTTGATTAACGCTTCTATAGGGTAGTTTTATTTGAAGTTTATTTGACTGTTTCGACTAAATTTTTGTTTGAATCCGTAAACAAATAGTAACAATAATCAAAACTCTAGCTTGATAATAAAGAAATAGAAAAATAAAACAACAAAAAAAAGGCAAAATAAATAAAATAAAAACAAAAAATAATAATAATACAAATAAAATAATAAAAATAACCACCAATCAGAGTTTGACGAAAAAGTTAAAAAGAGCAAAAGAGCTTCACAGGAAGCATTGCATAAAAGGGAAGAGATCCAACGTAGGGTCAAGGAAGCTGAAGAGCTTACTAATAGGGTTTTTGTTTTTTTTTTGTTTTAATGCTATTATTATTTTTATTTCTATTGTTTTTCTGTTGGGTTATATTTATTTTCGGTGCTGTTTTTGTTATGACTTTAATGTTACTGGCATAAATATTATCATTTTTATTTTATTTATTAGTTTCTTTTTTATTATTTTTGAAATTTTTTCTTTAATTTTTCTTTTATTTATATTTTTTTAAAATTTTTTTATTTCTCATAATTATAAAGATTGTTATCAACTTTTCATATTTTTATCACCACAACCACCCATATTACGTCATCAGGCCAACAGTAAGCTAGCCAACAGCGGCCAGGATGCCTTGAGATCCAAGCAGATGATTGATGAAGCTGCTAGCACTGTGGAAAAGGCGCTGTGGGTTAGTAATGTTAATAATAGCAAAAATAAAACTAATATCAATAATAATAACAAAAAAAAAATAATACTAATAATGATTATAAAAATAATAATAATAATACTAATAATGATTATAAAAATAATAATAATAATAATAATAATAACAATAGCGATAAAAACATTAATGCTAATAATGTTTAAAAATATTAATATTGATAGTTATAATAATAAGAACACTAATAAAGATAAGGATAAAAAATACTAAAACAACCCATTGCATTATCAAATTTCCAATATGGCTTGCTTGATTTCAAACTTATAAATAAGTTTACAATGCATTAGAATTACAAAAAAAGATTAAAGTGGCATCAACTCCAGAAGTTTCTGGACCACATAAATATTACACGAAAAAATAAAAAAAGAAAAAAATGAAAAATAGGTACATATCAGTTTGCTGTTGAATTGTGCTTTGGTTTTATGACGTTAATAATACCTCATGAATATGAAATCCTACTTCCTTAGTATTCAAAAGATATCACGAATATTCAATAATAATTTATGAATATTCATGAAATGCTTAAAGCACGTTTGAAGTCCTTTTTATTCGATAATACTTCTCAGAGAGGCAATATTTTGATGCGTTTTTATTTAACTAAAGTTTTCGACAAGCTCAACTTTGTCATAATTCATTAGTCCATTATCAACAGATTGCCTCTTTTTGTGAAGTTATTTTTAGCAAACAATTGAAAATTATAATTAGAATAAAAAAATATATATATAATAATACTTGATTAATATTCATAAGATGTTGAACGACATGGAGAACAAAACGGTTATAACGAAGAAGGAGTTACTGCAATTCAACAAACAGTCATATAAAGTCGGTTTATATAATTGATATTTTTTTAAAACGACTTTTAGTCGCCCCATATTGGGGTTTCGTTAGCTTAACAGATTTTTCACAGGGCGCTACTCCTTGTTGGCCCACGCGGGATTGAACACGGTTACTTTAGATAACTAGACTAACGCTCTACCAGCTGAGCTATGCGAGCCACAAATAATTTTTTTTTTAATTATGGATATATATTTTGCTCTTAATTCTATATTCGAACCCTCAGTTCAAGTTGAAGATGGATGAAGTGATTGCAAAGATGGCAGAGGCGAGGAGGAATATTGAAGAGGATGAGAAGAGAATTCAATTGGTTAGAATGGATGGATGGATGGATGAATGAGTGAGTGATGGATGAATGGATGTATGGATGAGTGATGGATGAATGGATGAGTGATGGATGTATGGATGAGTGTTGGATGGATGGACGGATTGATGGGTAAATTGAGGGATAAATAAATAGATGGATGGGTGTGAAGATAAATATGTGTATCGATTGATTCATTAATGGTAAGGTAAATAAATGGATGGGTGGATGGATGGATGGATAAATGAATGGATAGATAAATGGATAAACACAGATTAAGTTTATATGAAAAAATTATAGCTAAAAGCTGATATAAATACAAACGTAAAACATATACAAAAGATTATAAACATCTGAACAAACAAATACACACAGGCAAAAGAAGACTCTGATATGGCGTTATGGCAAGCAAATCAAGTCCTTAACGACCTGACGTCATATTCCCGCGAATTTGAACAACTTCTATACGATACGTGTTTGTATAATTTGTATTGGTTTTTATCAATTAATTAAACTGTTAAACCCGATTATATTGATAGTAAATTAATTAGTAATAGTATAAAGAATAAGAGAAATTGAAGTTTCTACCGTGATATTATTACTATTACTAATGGAAGTTTATATCAGTAAGGAGAGAAGCAGCAAGAAAATTTCTTTTTTAATTTGAAAAAATAATGAAATAATAAAAATAAAAATAACATCAAAAAAAAAGAAAAAATAACTTTAAAATTAATAACAAAAATAACAATAACTTAACAATAAAAAAAATCACAATCAAAAACAATATTAATTCCAGTTTCAATAGAGAGTTACGATCCAGTTCAAGTGGAGCTCCTGGAAGAACAATTGCGACAAATGGAAACGAACTACAACGGCAGGAAAACCTTTGAAGAAATACAAAGAATGCAGCAGATCAATTTAGGGGTAGGTTTTTTGGTTTAGGGGTGAGATTATTGATTTAGGGGTAGGATTATTGGTTTAGAGGTAAGGTTATTAGTTAAGAGGTAGAATTACTGACTTTGACTGATTTATTGTTTTTGGAAGAGATTTATTGGCTTGGGTGGGGTTTATTAATTTTTGAAGAGGATTAAACTTATTTAATTTTTGGATAAAATTCGTTATGGCTTATTTATTTTTGGTACGTTTTTGGGGTATTGAGTTGGAGATGCTTTTTGGGTATTGAGTTATTGTGTTGGATAAAATCGTTGTGTTGTGTTGAACGTGTAGATGTATTATCGACAATGATCGTTGTATGGAAATAATCTTTTCTAAAACATCTCACAGCTAAACGTGATGATGGATGAATATGAGAGCCAAATGACCCAGCTACATTGGGACATTGAAAACATCAGAGCTATCAACAACACTCTACCAACTACCTGTTTCACCTCAGTGAACCTTGAACCTGTTGACCCTAGGTCATATATTTGAGGAAGATATATCAAATAGTCCTATAGCAGAAGGGTTCAAGGAATGCTTTGGAAATTATTATAAAATGTTAGCTTTAAAACTCTTTTGGTTTTAATTTAACACGATATTGATTAGTTTTTAGGCTTTTATATGGGAAGATAGATCTGCCGTAACATATTTAGTGATGAATAAATTTGAAAAGCACGATACTAGGATGAAGAGTTTCTAGTGAGTCGAAAGATTCTTAATTAAATATTTAGTATAAATTCAAAATTTTTACCTTTTTTGTATAATTTAGATTCTCTTATTACAATAACGTAAAGCTTCAAGCTTTAATGAGACTGAACTACTGTGTTTTTTAAAAATTTTCTCATATTCAAATGTGCCTTAGGTTTGGAGTTTTGGTTAATATTGCTTATAGTCTGAGTATCAGGTTATGAGAGATGAAATAGAATTTAGAAAAGTACTTATTATATGTGAAAGTTTTGATCTGTTGATTGAAATTTTAATGAACTTTATGAAAATTAGACCTTTGTTATAGTTTAAATAGAACATGAAATTTTTATGGGATCAATGTTAAAAAGTAGATTGTCATTTTTTTGCTTTAGAGATGTTTAAACTTATATGAAAATATTCAACGTGATGAAAAAATTTTCAACTTGATTAAATTGAGTTTAGATGTTTTTTTTGTGTATTTTTATGTAAAATTAAACTAATGATTTTCATGAATTTTTGTATAGAATTCATCAGATACTTGCAAATTTAGACAATCTTTTCAGAAAATAAATGAATTTAATCGGCATCAAAATTAATTTAGATTTTTTAAGCTTTAATATAATCTCTAGATCAAATAACTAATAAAATTTTTGAATATTTTTCAAAAATCAAAGAAATATGATGTCTAAAACGAAACAACGATGTCTGCTAAATCAAAATTCAACACGAACAATTTGAAAAAAATGAAATTTTCAAAAAAAATACATAATTTAAATTTAATTTGAATATTGTTTAAAAAGGAATTGAAAGATTTCAGACGAAAACTAAACGCATTTTATTTAGTGTCTTTTTTGTGATGGAGACGTGTTGGTTGTTTCTTGGATGAAGTTATTTAAATCGTTTTTAATTAGTATCACCTTAAAAACTTAATGTTTTTATATCATTTTTTGGATTAATTACGTTGAAATCTGTTTTGATTGTAAGTAGTTTATATTTCATTCAATTTATATTTTCATTTGCCGAATAATAACAACATTCAATAAAAACGAGAGTTTAACACGACTTCAAGCTATCAAAAACAATTCCCTAACTTCTAAATTATTTTAAGTTGTCTAACTCTGAACTCGAAGAAAATACCATTTAAAATTACCTCAAAACAAAACCCTCATTTAAAAACTTGAAAAAACGCATTTGTTCATTGAAACCCTAAACTAATTCAATCAAAAAAACAACTCTAACACCCAAAAAAATTTCAACTAAAACAAACAACTAAAATTTACTCTCAAAAACAAAAAATTTTCAAAACTAGATGAAAATGAGGACAGTAGCTTTGACCCTATTGAGTCTGACAGTTTCGGGCCTTGTGTTTTACAATGCATATGCCCAAAAAAAGCAGTTTTATCCTTCAGTAGTCTACATTACCAAGTCCAGTTTTTCCATGGCTGTGAGTTTTATGTGTTTTCTTCATATAAATTTATTAGTATTTGAGTGAATTTAATATCATTCTTGTGTATTTTTAGTATTTATATTGTTTTTGCTAATTTATTATTAATTTTGTGGGTTTGATATCATTTTAATGTTTTTAAGATTTTTTTATTTCTAAATTTTTGTTCTAACCCATTACAAATGTCATTTATTATATAATTTCTGTGACTATTTCTATAATAAGAGTAAAAATTGTTGAAGTTTCATCATTCATTATATGTTTTTTTAACTGTAATATCATTTCAAAACCATATTATCATTTTATTTTTGCAAATTTACTTTTAAAATTTGTATTTAAGTATTATTAAAAAACTTCATACTTTTCAATTAAACTAAAATTTAATTTTCACTTTTCATTTGCTTTGTTCATACAGTTAAATTTTTTATAAAAAAACTGCTCTTGTATCATCATCATTTTATTATAGTCACTACCATTTCCTTTTTCATAATGGTTCACTGACTTCTTCCCATGACTTAACCCTCTTTCTCCATTTCACCTTATCATTGACATTTCAAAAAATAAACCAAGTCCCTTAAGCAAAGATTTCCATCATATATTTCCAACCTTGGCTTTCTCTGTCTTCTACTACCACAAATTTCAAAATTTCATACCTATTCCACAATTCTCATCTCTTTTTGTTACAACCTAAATACGGTTTAATATTTTTCACATATTAATTTTAAACCTTGCATATTGATTCGATAAACACTTGTCATAACAGATCAATAATATTCTGCTTTCATGCTAATTGTTAATTTTCAGAAAAATATCAATTTTAAAACTAAGCCTCTCTCATACTTTTGATTTTAATATTATTACAATATTGATTCTACTGTTACTACTGGTATTATATCCATTACTTCCACCACTGCCACTAATAATACTGATAATACCAATACATAACTTATATTACCTTTAATACCATAAACACAACTACTAAAAATACTAATACTAAACTAATACTATTACCACCATCACTACTCTACTAACAACACTAAAACTAAACTAATACTGCTACCACTACTACTAACAAAGCTAAAACTAAATTACTAATAATAATAATATTAGTATGACTACCGCTAAACACCACCACCACAAACACAGGTATTATACATACAAGCATTCTTGCTGGTCTTTCTGGCTGCTGGAGTTTTCAGGAAGATCTTTTTCGGCACTCTGAGGCCTGAGGAGATGGAGGTTTGTTTGTGTGTTTGTGAGGCAAGGTCTCTTCAATATATCCTTCATTATATTTTATATAATTACTCAAAATTGTCATTGCCATTATCATTTTTATCACATTATTTTTATTTTTATAGCATTTTTATTCTTATTATTGTTATTCTAATAAGAATATAACTATTATGATTATTCTTGTTATTATAATATAAGAGATAGAAATAATAATACTAAGGCATATAAAAATAAATAATGTTAAATAGGTTAATATTAATTTTTATTTTTATTCAAAAGTACAAAGAGTTTTGTCAAAAATTATAATTTAAAATGAAAATGAAATCATCAAAAGTATTATTATAAGGATATATTTCAGTTTTATTAGAATATGCTGAATAGAAAACCACCATCATCATCGTTTAGCTTCCATATAGTCCTGTGGTTATGGATTAAAACGCAAATGATATAAAAGCACCAGCGAATATAATTATCCAATATACACCAAAAAATTACCATTACATTTTCACCACCAGCCAGAAAAAACTTGACATCGATTTGCTCACCAACCATCACTTACTCAAACCACAACAAATTTATTACTTGCCAACTCACCTACCTCCATCACACACTCAAACACCACCAATCTCAACTCTCACTCCACCAACCACTTACCAATTAAACAACACCCACCCCACTTTACCACCCATTCTCATAACCAAACCACTCACCCCAGTTCATCAAACTACCACCCACCCACCAGCACCTAATTGAGAGATCATGGTATGCAGTGACAGAGACCTGTCTCGCATTCACCCTATTTAGAGATGACTTCTCGCCTCGTTTCATGGCTCTTTTCACTATCCTCCTCTTTACCAAGTCTTTCCATTGGCTGGCTGATGATCGTATAGATTATGTGTGTGGGAATAGTGGTGGTGGTGGTGGTAGTAGTAGTAGTAATAGTAATAGTAGTAGTATTTGATGGGGGACAAGGTTGATACAATAATCACACTATATTATGAAAAGTATATCCATTCTTCCATGACTGATGCTCGTATTTGTTATGTGTATGGTAAACTGGAATCCAACATCATTATCATTATCATCATGGTTGATAATATGTGCAATCAATACATGGCAGATGGAGCGAAGTCCAATGATTTCGGTACTTTTCCATGCTAGAGCTATTGGTGAGTGCCTGTTGTTATTGGTGTTTTTGTTGTCGTGTTGTATTGTTGGTATTGGTGTTGTTCAACATATTAAGCTGGCAGTACTGTTGTGGTGATGTTTTTCTTGTTTCAATATCTTCAGATAGTATTTTTATTTGATCACTGTTTTTTATGTTTTGTTCAATCATGAAAATGGTATTTACTACCCACCACTAAGCCTCTATGAAAAATCAGCATAGTAATAATAACTATTTCCTCTCTCTTCACCACAAACAATAAATTTAAGGTCTCATGAGCGTATTGGCCTTCATAGACCTGATGTTCGTCAACCACGCCTACAACAATACCCTCATAAGGGGACCATCTGTGCAACTGGTTTTTGGATTCGAGGTTGGTGGTGTTGTGGGGTGGTTAAGATTCAATGTTGTGGTGTGGTTTGTGGTGTATTTTGTGTTGGTTGAAGGGCATTAGGATGTTGTGTTGTGTGTTTTGTGGTGTTGAGGTTTGTGTGGTGTTTTGTGGTTTTTATATTACTTTGGATTCAAAGTTGGGTGGTTTTGTATCTTGTGACGTTTATATTTCATAAAGATTTTTAATGTTTAATGCTTATAGACGTTCCACCATCACACCACACACTTCCACCCACATAACCCATCTCTATATCACCCCCCCACACCATGCACCACAGTACGCCATCTTATTGACGATAGTGACCCAAATCTCCATCAAGTACATGCTACATACCATAGACATGCACAGTGATAACCCATGGGAGAACAAGGCGGTGTATCTTCTCTACTCTGAACTCTTCTTGGGTTGGTGGAGGGTGGCAGGTGTTTGGGCGGTGGTGTTTTGGGTGGTTGAGGTGTGTAGGGTTTTTGGATGGGTGTGGTTTGGGATGCGGTGTGTGAGAAGTTGGTGGAAGTTATTTTGGTAGCTGTGGTGTGGATTAAGAATTCATTGTATTCTCCAAATGTTCAAACATCCATCATTGAATTCTCCACAGGCTTCTCAAAGCTGGGTTTATACCTCTTATTTCTTGCCATCATGATGAAAATTCATTCATTCCCTCTGTTCGTCGTCAGGCCCATGTATCTCACTGTTAGGTGAGTGTGTGTGTGTGCGGGGGGTGGAGGAGGTTGAAGTAGGAATAGTCGTATTTTTTTTTGCTAGAAGTGTGTGTATAGGAAATAGATGAAAACTTGTGTGCAGAGGGGGTGTAGGATTTTTACAAGGGTGTGTAGGGAAGGGTTGAGGAAGTTTTGTGTTGTTTTTGGTAAATTTATTATTTGCTTATTGACATCAAACATAAGTATCATTATTATTGCTATATTATTATTATGATTATTATTGTTATTATCATCATCCTCATCAGAGAATTCAAGAAAGCCCTACACGACGTCTTTATGTCAAGGAGGGCCATCCACAACATGAACACGCTGTATGCATATTCGTTACCACTATTTATAGCTCTTTTTCTTACATATGCTTATTCATTAATTTTATTTATAGATTGCTGTGTATAAATATAAATTTATTTTTTTTTTAAATTAATTTTGTTTGCTAGAATATTAATCACTCCTATGTTTAAGCTCTTGTTTCACCTGCTTATTTTCATCTAGCTCACGACTTAATTTTAGATACCATACATTCACAAACTCACAACTGCACGTACTCACCACCACAAAAACCCGCAACCAACCACCATCCAATCAAAAGCTACCCGACGGCGACCGAAGAGGAGTTGAGACAGGGCGACAACGTGTGCATAATATGCCGCGAAGAGATGGGTGGCGCTAGCGGGCCGGCCAAGAAGCTACCCTGCAACCATATCTTTCACACCACGTGCCTGCGCTCGTGGTTCCAGCGCCAGCAGACGTGTCCTACCTGCCGCATGAACGTCTTCAGGAACGCCGCCACCGCCAGGAACCTCAGGAGGCCTCAGACCCCACCCCAGCCTCAAGCGGTCTGTTAGCTTGAAGCTATTCTTGTTCCATTTTTTATCAATATTTTGATTTTATTTGCTGTTTTAATTGTTTTTTTTTGATTTTCATTGTTGTTTTTATTGTCCAATACAATTTTCAGTATTTTTTCATCAAGATAAACAAAAATAATGTTATTATTATCATTATTAATATCCTATAAAAAATAGGACTATAAAGAGGGTAAACGATGATGATGATGATACGCTCAACACCACCACCACAGGCTCAAGCCCAACAACAACCTCCACAACAACAACCCCCTGTGCAGGCCCAATTCAACCCATTCTTTCAACGTTAGTTGTTGCTTTTGTTAGAGTTTTTGTCCAAATGATTTTTTTGACTGTTTGGTGTTGTGTTGAACGTTGTTTTTGATAATTTTGTTTAAGCCTTTGTCTGATTTTTTTTAGTTGTTTTTGTTGCCTAAAGTTGTATTTCTTATTCACTCTAATGACTAGAAAATGATGCTGACCACAATAAATATAATCACAGATTTCATCGTTCCTCCTCCTCCTCCTCCTCCTCCTCAACCTCAACCACTTCAACAAAACCAAGATTCAACCACAACCACAACAACAAGCTCAACAACCACCACCACCCAATCCACACCACCTCCACCCTTCTCTTCTCTACCTCCATTTATTCCACCTATTATGCCTTTCGGTATGTTGATTTTTATTGTGTGTTTATTGTTTTTAAATAAGCTTAATGTTTAACCCAACTACTGGGACTTCTACAGCAGTATTATCTTGTATGAATATTTTTTTTATCTTCATGAATTGCTACAATCATCATCATCTCTGCATTACTACAAGCCGTCGAGATAGCTATGGAATATCATATCACCACTACCATCATCCAAATATTCTCCAATCGCTTATCAATGTACTAGCCATACACCATCCATCACCACCACAAACTACATCATCCATCACCAACACAATTTACACCATCCATCACAATTTACACCATCCATCACCACCACAAACTACATCATCCATCACCACCACAAAACTACACCCAACCACACTACCACTCACCATCAACAACACCACCACAGGACTGCCACCACCACCACCTCCCATGTCACTGATGCCTCCTCCACCCATTGTGGGCAGTTTATCAGGATTGACAGACGAGGAGCTGAGAAGGATGGAGGGAGAGGGCAGATCTGCGGTTGAGGCGCGCATTAAATGCCTCGCTGACATACAAACGCTTTTATCAGCAGCCCTATCGCACATGAATCACTATCTACAAGTGCTTAACCAGCTACCTAATAGCGGTGTTACTAGTGGGCTTAACGCCACGAATAGCGTTGGTAATGGTGGGCCTGGTGCCAATAATGGGCTTCCACCTGGATATCCTTCTCAGAATTTTGCGCCATTTTTTGGTGGGTTTCCATTCTTTCCTACGGCGCCACCTTCTGTCGTTAATATTACCAGTAATGGCGCGCCCGCCTCTTTCGGATCTCAGACGAATGCTAATAATACGACACAATCTGTCTCATCATCATCGTCGGTAGAACCCCCATCATCGTCGTCGGTAGAACCCCCATCATCGACGTCGGTAGAATCTTCATTCTTATCTCAGGGCTCACTGTCGCAAGTATCATCGTTACCATCTCAATCTTCATCCTTGATTCCACCTCCTTCTGTAGAAAGACTTGCTTCTAGCTTTAGCGCTGTGCTACGTAAAAACATCACCACTACCAATAATGATCCTACTACCACTACTACTACTAGCGCTAGTAGCACTTCTAACCACAACAAAGTAGAATAAATAGTTTTGTTGTATTAAATTCATTCTTTTTTGTATAGAAATTTTTATGAGTTTATTTATTCACATCTTTTCGCTTATTTTGAGTAGTTTTTTGACAATTTTTTAATATTATCACAAACTCATCTATATGGTATATACTTCTAAAGGATAAATGAGATTTCATAGCAATTTTAATATTATGGTGTGTGATACTGATGAGGTAATAATGACGGTGTTTTAATGATAATAACGGAGGTATTCTAGCACGGCAAGCCAATGTATTATATTAGCCATACCACTATAATCATTATTACTATCATCATTCTTAATGCCACCGTAGAATCACAATACGCCAATGATTATTATTAAGCATTATTATGGACATGGTGTATTTAATTGACTAAGAACGATCAAATTTTTGGAATTAATAGCTTTTGGTTGAATAAATTGATTCTGTCTCTTGAATTTAAAAAAAATAATTAGATAGTTTATTTTATTTATTTGACAATGTAGAGACTAAAACTTGTACTAATGGTGGCATCTACATTTAAACAAATATAAAGGAAATTTTAATATAATTCTTGAATAAAAAAACAAGAGTTATGAGATCCATGGAGACGGCCTGAATGTCCTCATAACAAAAGAAATCTTGCGGCTCATTTCTGCGTTGTAAATTCTTCTGCATCTTTCCAGGTTGACCCTTTTCCTTACTTGGTATGGCTTCTCGTAATACATTTGTCGTCTGGCAATCTCCGTGATTTTGTCATTTCGTAAAATTCTGTTTATGTAAAATTGAATTAATATTTAACCTTGAATTATATGGTTTTGAATGCTCTGGTGCCATTTAATCAGTTTTATATGATGATGAAACAAAAAATACTTGTCTAAAGCTTTATATGCTGTATCGACATCATTATTTCTCACTAAAATTGTTCTTGCAAAAAATTTTGCATGATGTGCCATATTAGAGTTATTTAAAAAATTAATTATTACTAAAAGGTTAAATTAACTTATCGTTCACAACATAGAAAACTAAAAAAGTAAACTAAACTAAAAAAAATATTAATTCAATATTGAAAAATCAATTACAAAAACATAGAAAAATAAAAATTCTGTTTTAAAAAATTGTAAAAAATTAGCTTTTTCATAGATTTATCTAAAGTTGTTTTGGTAAGAACCTCACGAATGATCGACTTCTACATTTTTGAAATATAAATAAATATCAAATCGTAAAACATTAAAATTAATCAAAAATGGCTGATGCATTGAGCGTGTTACGACAGTACTACATAGACGGGAGGTTACACGAAATAGTTGAAAGTGATGATAAGATCATTTTTGGAGACTTTGCTTGGCCTAAAACCGCTAAAACTAATTACCTCATTTACAGGTCAGTTAATCAATTTTATTAATAACGACGAGCTCATCTTCATCGATAGTTATCTAATGTTGCTGAAGCACAAAATATTCATCTCAAGATTCATCTAAAATATTCATCTTAGCATTCTTGCGATTTAGCAGTTTTACATTAATACTTTCACAACAGAACCGGAAAAGATGGTAAAGAGAAAGAATACTACACTTTAGATTGTATATTATTCTTGTTGAAAAATGTAGCACTAGTTCACTCCACCTATGTCAAACAAGCTGCTGTGAGACCAATACAATACTTATAGATATATCCTTTCAAAATATTTCTCAAATTGCCTAAGAGTATCACATTTATCACTTATAAATAAATCAAAACATTTCTAGAACCATTTTCAAAAGTTAATTTTGACAACCATTCTTTTAAATATCACTAAACTTCATCAAATCACCTGTTTCACTTGTCCATTCAAACCATCTAGACAGAGGGTGTTCCTGTAGTCAGGAGGCCAGACAGGAAAGACTTGTTGGCATATTTGAAAGGTGACTCATCAGTCAATGTTGACAAAACAGCACCCCTTGAGATGTCTATGCAAAGACCAGTTCAAAGTAGGTTATTAGGACTTGGTAATAAACAATTTATTATATTTGATCTTGGTGTTAAACAATAATGTGTAATGTAATGTGATGTGGTATTTATAAAGCACTTTTCCTTATAGATCAAAGCACTTTCTACAAATTTAATGTAGTGAAAACACACTGTGAAACAGGTGCTAATAATAGATCAAAAACAGCTCAAAAAGCAAATCAAAGTGAATACATTAAGTGTTTGCACCAAACTATAATTCATCATCATCACCTTTTTACATTAGTCTCAATGCATGGGTTGCACAATGGCCTATGAATTTCATTAGATGCTGAAGCTTTCGATCTTATAAAAATTATCATCTCGTTGAAGAAATACATGCCTAGGAATTCTCAAACAATAAAAATTAATTTTTAAAATGATTTGTTATTTTGTGGAATAAATTAGAATATAATAATAATCGTCATCAAATACACACCACAGTGAAAAGACCAACTGAAGATTCCAGAGACAATGAACATGAGAAGAGGCCTAGGCTTGAAGTTGATAATAATAATAATAACAATAATAACTTAAATTTTGACCCATTACAATGACCACCACAAAATGGAACTTTAACCACCGCCATATTTAATCTATTAATATCCACCTGTTATTATTATTATTTAATATTTTTATCATTTATCTATTATAATTGCTATTATTTATCCATCAGGAGATGAACCTACAGAAACAGAGAGACAGACTGGAGATGAAACTCAATGCACCATCCAAAGAGGCCTCTATCATCTCCAACATTGCTACGTTGGTGGCATTATTTGCATATTAATTAACTATTTAATGCTTTCACAAGTTTTTTAATGATATTAATATTTTCATGAACTTAATAGGGTTGGATTTATTCATACAATCTCATATATATTCATGATTAATCTTAATTTATTCGATTATCCTCAACTATATGCATACTTCATGAATATTCATATTATTGTTCACACAACCATGCTTACTCATAAGTAATATAAACTTCCCAATATACTCAAATATCGTTTATTATTTTTACCTCATTAATATTCAAACCAGTAATTAAATACAAACAACTTCATACATATTCATAGAGATTCGGGCCTAACAGAGAGTATGTCAATTGAGACTATTAGTGCTATCAAGGCGAAGATCATCGCTAGGAAAAGAACCACTATTAAAGGTGAAGGAGAAATGGTGATCTTAAGGAACAAGTGGTGGTGCTGATAGGGTGAAGAAGGGTTGAGTAGTAATGGTGGTAATGGAGGGAAATTTGTGGGTAGAATCGTGGGGGTTTTAATGGAGAGAATAATAATATCCATATTAGATTATACTGCTGTAGGCGTCCCAGTAGCTGGGGTATACAGCAGTCGGCTAATGAAAGCCATTTTTAGTTGGGACAAAGTTTTCATAGAACTGCCAGCCCAAGCTAACGTCCAACTTGAAACTATCGGATTTCAAGAACCGCCGTTTCCACATTTGGGCAGTTTGCTTTGCCGCTGTCAATAAAGAATGATCCTCTGCCAAGCCAAATGACAACGATACCAGGATATCAGTTTGTCGATACCTGTTACCAAAGTCTACTGTTATCCAGGTAATAACAGGAAAGCAGCGAGAAGATGGGTAGTAATGGCGAGAATATGGGAAAGATGAGCTGAATGATTTTTCCAAGGCTTTATTAATCCTAACCTAATTTATCATGCGATCAAGTAATACTTAGCAAACTAATAATCTAAAACTCACTGGGTTGAACACCGCTTTAGTAAAGCTTGTATATGATTATTATTATTTTTAATATTATTATTATTATTATTGTTATTACTATTAATGCAGGTGATGATGGTTTGGGTGATGGAGGTCGTGGTGATTATGAAGGGGTGGGTGAGGTGTTGAGTAAAGAGAGGCACTGGAGGGCTAGGTCTGCTATCCTTCAGAGTCCATTTAAGGTGTGTTTGTGTGCTTGTATTTGTGGCGTTTGAGTAGTAATTTTTTATTTATATAATTAAAATCAATTCACTACCCAAAAAGGAATTTTCAAAAAACATCTTCGCCATCTTGCAATCGATAAAAGTGCGAGAAGAAGGTGATCTGAAAAAATCCCTCGACCAACCGCCGATCAACGTTATCCCACCCATCAACGTAGCAGCTGTGCCCAGCAGCCAGCCGGTACAGCAAGCAGCTCCTCTGGGTTACAGCAGATACGATCAGGAGCGTTTCAGCCACAACAGGGATGAAGAGGGTTTCAAGATCGACACCATGGAAACCTTTCATGGTTTAACCCTCAAGTCTGTGACCGAGGGCGTTTCCACAAAAAAGAGCCAGACGCCATTGACCCAGAATAATAATAATAATGTTAATAATAATAATAACACTAATAATAGGAGTAGTGTTAATAACATTAGTAATAATGTGGCTAATCCCACTGCTACCCCTAAATCCATTGCTTCTGCCAAGCTGCCGGCTACTCAAAAGAAAAGTGGGTTTGATAATAATAATAATAATATTACTAGCATTAATAATAAGAATAAAATAATACTATAAAAAATAAATAATATCATAAAATGCAGGTTCCAAAACTCCCATTATCGTCATACCTGCCACCAACACTTCCCTCGTCACTATGTATAACGTTAAAGATATGCTGCAAGATTTCAAGTGAGAAAGATACATAGATAGATAGATAGATAGATAAATAGATAGATAGATAGATAGCTAGATAGATAGATAGATAAATAGATAGATAGATAGATAGATAGATAGATAGATAGATAGATAGATAGATAGATAGATAGATAGATAGAAAGGTAGATAGATAGATAGATAGATAGATAGATAGATAGATAGATAAATACTTAAGCTGCATTCATCCACCTTCAGGCAGGTGCAGAAAGGGATTGAGTTTTTTGGCATTTTTTTACGTGATTTGGCATTCCTTGTTTCTTGAAATATTTTCCACAGAATTGACATCTAGATGTTTTTTGAAAGTTAGTGGTATGCGATAGTCTGATGTGGTTCGCTAATCTGGTTTTATTGAGGCATATTTTGTTGCAAGTAGGACATTTTAGATCCGTTTCAAATTTTTCATTTTCTTTTTTGCGGTCCTTTTTGCCCTTCTCTTCTGTTTCCTTGAAATGGTTTAAATCATGGAGTTTAGAACTAATCTCTCTTCGCTAGAGGTTCCTGTTTAAGGCTTTTGTTCTCCATGTTGAGACTATATCTAAACTTTTAAGATCCGCATTTACCACATCATGCCACCGTTGTTTCTGTTTTCCGTGTAGCCTTTTACCTTCTTTGATTTTGCTCACTACTAGTTGTTTTGGTAGACGTGAATTTTCCATTCTCTGTATGTAGCCAAACCATCTGAGCCGTCTACGCCGTAGTAAGGTTTCTATGCGTTCAATGTTTGCACGGTTTCTTATTTTAGTTTCTTATTTTATCAAAAAGAGACAAACCTAAAATAGTTTGCAAGCATTGATTGACAAAGGTATTTAGGCATTGAAAATGGTGGTTGAGTGGCGCCCATGATTCACTTCCGTATAGTAAGACTGGTAGTATCACCGCCTTGAACAGTCTACATTTAGTACTGCATTTTATTGCTGGTTGATACTATACCAGTTTATTCAAGCATCCAAATGCCATTGACGCTTTTTTAACCCGGGCATCCATTTTTGTGTCTAACGATACCTCGTTGATGAGAAAGACTCCCAAATATTTAAAGTGTTTCACTTCTTCAATTTTTTCTAGTAAATTATTGTTGGGAGTGATTTTTTGGAGTATCTTTTGTTTTGGAAGTATCATCATTTTTTTTTCGATATTTATTTTTAAACCAAACATTTCCAATCTAATGTTTATTGTTTCCATTAAGCAGTTTAGGTCATCATAGTTAGTACTGATTACGACCATATCTTCAGCATACAAGAGATTTTGAACTATTGTGCATCTATCCATATTATCTTTGATATTCATCAAAGGAGCATTGAGGTTGTATATAACTTGTGCTCCAATATGTTTGTGTGTTTCTGATACGCTATTTGTAATAGCATTCAGATATAGGTTGAACAACAGAGGAGATAGTATATCACCTTGTTTTACTCCTGTTCTAATGGAAAACTCGTTAGCCATATGGCCTTCAAATCTAACTACTCCTTGGGTGCCATCATGAAAAGCTTTTAATATATTTATGATCTTGACTGGCAAGTTGTATGAGCGGCGTAGCACTTTCCATAGGGCATTGCGATTGACTGAGTCATATGCTTTGGATATATCAACAAAGAGGGCTGTGTTGTATTCTTTGGCTCGTTGCATAAGAATGCGGAGATTAAATAATTGGTCATCGCAACCTCGATTTGAGCGAAAGCCACATTGACTTTCATTTATTTGGTGTTCCATTATTGGGTTGAGCCGATTTAGCATAGCTCTACTTACTATTTTGCTTGCTGTGCATAGTAGTGCAATTCCCCTATAGTTGTTACAGTCTGATCTTTGTCTCTTTGAAAACTGGAATAGTTATTTGTTTTTTCCAGTCTTGAGGGATGCGCTCTTCCAACCATATTTGATCTGCCAGTATTTTAATCCAGTTCACAGTCGCTTCAGAGGCCAGCATTAGGATGTCAGTGCTTATATCATCTATTTCTGGAGTACTGTTTTTTTAACTGTTTTAGCGCTGTTTCTATTTCTTGTTCTGATAGAGAAGCTGTCAATTGGTCAAGATAGATAGAAAAGTAGATATATAGATAGATAGATAGATACATAGATAGATAGATAGATATATAGATAGATACATAGATAGATAGATAGATACATAGATAGATAGATAAATCAATATTTTAATTTTCAGGTATGTCAGCACTGACGAGAAAAAAGCTTCTGGTATCACAAGAGAAAACGAGGTTAACAATATCAATATTTATAGTTTAGTCTTTTATTATTATTAGTATTTCCACTGGTATTATTGTTATTTTTATTATCAACCACAGGTGATAATCCACAGACAGAGGCCAGGCTCCATATCCATTCCATTCAGAGTTATTGACAACCCCCTTAAGCTCAACCTAGAAGATTGGGATAGGGTTGTTGCAGTGTTTGTGCAGGTGTGGATGGTGGATTTATGGATGGGTGTATGGTGGTTTGTGGGTGTGTGTATGGTAGTTGTGGGGTTTCTTACCCTTTGTTAAAAAAAATAGGATATGATGATGATGTGTGGAGGTGTTGGTTTTGATTTGTATTGTTTGTTGAGGAAATGATGGGTGGATGTTGGGTAGTAGTGAGTGGGTCGTTGGGTATTAGGATGATAAGGTGAGAATGGGTGGGTGTTTTGAGCATCAATCAATCAATTCATTAATATGATAATAATAATAATGACCAGGGTCCGACGTGGCAGTTCAAAAAGTGGCCATGGGGAGGGAATCCAGTGGAAATATTTAGTAAAATACAGGCCTTCCATCTCTATTGGCTGGATCAGTCTTTGGATGCTAATATCAGGTGCGTTTTATCTATTTATATCAATTATTATATGTTTGATTCTATATTTTTCTGTTTCTTCTATCTAGTTTCCAATTGAACTAAAACAAATTTATTTACCACCCCAATCAAGTCTATCTTAAATAATTGAATCTATCCACCTACCCGTTTGACTCTTTCTCTTCCCATTTACTCACTCACACACCCTTCACCCGTCTGCAGGAAATGGTCAGTGCATTTGTTAGGTCTCAACAGACATCGAAGACATCTGGACAGGGCTTGCTTCATGTCATTCTGGGAAGTACTCGATAAGTGAGTGGGTGATTATGGGGGTTTTTGAATGGAGAGGGTTGATTATGAAAGTTTGTGGATGGTTTTCAAGGGTTGATGATAAGTTTTTGGCCATTATATTTGGTGTAGTTTTGAAATTTTCATGATTTTTCAAGGTGTTATTGGATGATGTCAAGGGTTCTTTGTGGGTTTTTCATATTAGCGTCATTTTTCATCAATGTGATTTTTAATTTGCTTATTCTCATCCGGGAAAGTTTTTGGTGTCAAAGGCA
>OZ038327.1:2649446-2763121 GCA_964035795.1 Pterobdella sp. o SKG-2022
AGTGTGTTGAAAGCGTTAGATTCGATATTATGTAGAAGTTTTTTATATGAAACTATTTTAGTCATATATATATATATATGATTTTAAAATTTAAATTAATTTTTTTTATAATTAAAAATTGCAGACACATGGCAGGAAATAAAGCTCATTTAAGATTTTGAAGTTAACATTTTTCAAAATTTTTATAGTATTATTATTTTTAATTAAATATTTGTTCATTATTAATATTTTTATGTAGTTATTTTTAATCAAGAAAATTTATTTATTAAATAAAATTAAAAATTAACTGTATAACTAAAGCATGTTTGGTTTTTGAAATAAAAAAAAATAAAATTTTTGAAAGGAAAAAAGTAATAAACTGTTCTGTTTTTAATGGTTTAACTCTGGTACATTAAAACTCGTCTGCCAATCGTACTCAAAAGCAAACGATTTTTCATTAAATTAATTTTTCAAAATTTATTTAACTTTTTGTTTCATGTTTACCATTCGTAAACAAGCGTGATTCCAAACAAAAAAAAAGTTTACATTAATGTTCGGTTTGTTTCCTGAACAATCGTCTTGGACTAAAGTTTTATAGCTATTTAGTGTTTTCTGTTGTTGAAACGCCATATTGCTCTTCGAAGCGATTATGTATCTATCTCAGCTTGTGTAACGCTATATACATTGATGAACCAAAACCTAAGTTTTTCTAAGTTTTTAAAATTTTTTATTTAATTTATTGCTAAAAAGAATTTAAATTATGGAAGAGGCTATTTCGGCCCAGCAATCAGACCAAACTTTCAATTCGTCCGGCATTCGATTATCGAATGCTAAAAGCGACGAAATGCCACAAAAACCTGATTATTCAATGCCAGGAATTCTACATTTTTTGCAAACAAAATGGGCAAAGTTTGAAATGGAAAAGGCTCAATGGGAAATCGAAAAGGCTGAGCTACAGGTTGGGAATAGAATGATTTACGAATTCTTTATTAAACATAATTTATAAAAAAATTAAAAATCGTCTACTAATCTCAATTTATTTTCAAACTTACGTCTGAATATTTTCAAAATTCTTAAAAGCAAATACGCATTTACAAGTAACTGATTAATGAACCAAATACTAAATTAAAAGGCGAAAATAGCCTTTTTGCAAGGGGAAAGGAAGGGTCAAGAAAACTTGAAGCAAGACTTGGTTCGGAGGATCAAAATGTTAGAGTTTGCTCTCAAACAAGAAAGGTTACTTAAATCTTATTTAAGCAGTTCTTATTGTAGTTCTTCATTGAAAGTTACATAAATTTTCAATCAATAACTGAGTTAAAGTCATCATTGGGGTTAAACTTTTATACTATACTTTTAATAAGTTATTATTATGAAATTTCATGATTATAGCTTTTTCTTAAGGTTTTTATTTTATTGTAGTCATACTTTTTTTAAATTTTATACTTATTACCATTATTGTTATTTTTCAAATCTTCAATCCATTACAGTTTAATAGAGTTGTCAACAACTTTTTTTACTAACTTTTAATGTGAATTCATATACATAATATGAAATTTAAACCATGATTTCTTCACATAAATGCCATTCATTCATTGCTGATACAATTTCACATCATTAAACACCAACACTTCTCTTGTCACTATGTATAACATTAAAGACATGTTGGCTTATGTGGTAGCTTCAATTTCAAATCTCCCCTTATCCCAATATACTTAGGGTGGTGGGGTTTCTCTTCTTCATTTTGTTATTCATCAATCTATATAGGAGATTGTTGTTTAACCCTTATAAAAATAACCCTATACAGATAATAAACAAAGATGTTATTTTTTCATATTTTTGTTGTTTTTTTAAAAATAGATAAATTGTTCTCTATTATTTTTGTTTTTATTAACCTTATGAAGATGATGTTATTCTTATTATTATTGCTTTTAAAAAAGATGAAATTTTCTCTATTATTGCTGTTATCAACTTTATAAAGACATAATCTTCATAGGCTGTCGTTGTTAGTGATGAAGTTAACAATATTATTTTATTTATTTTTTCAAACTCATAATTAACTAATAGAATTTCAGTTACCACTCAGTTTACAACCCGTTCTTTCTACAAGAGCTTGATTCTTTCTTGAGAGTTAGCTTCATTAAGCTATTCATATTATTGTTTTATCTACTTCATGATTAACCTTGGTATTCAAACATTTAGCTTCCCAACAGCTATCAGTGTCAAACAGTTCATGCTTTTTATGTTGATTGATTGATAACACCATTTAAAAAGATTTCTCGCATGTAATTAAATTTGTATAAAAACATTGATAAGGTAGTTGCAAAATATATATAATAAACTTCGTATATTATTATTGTTATTTGTTTAATCAATATGTCCAGTTTTGTTTTTCCAATATAATTTCTATAATAAAAGTATCTATCTATAATTCCTATATTAAAAGAATCTATAATTTCTATAATGAATTATCGTTTTATATAATGAATATTTAGCAGGCAAAGTTTTTTTTCCCATTGCTAATTGTTTTTATGATTATTTCAATTTTCATGCAACTAATTTCAATTTCATCAATGAGTATTTTTTGTTGATATTTCAAATGATATTTCTTTGTTATGGTTTACATTTTATTGAATTCTTTGTGCTTATCTCTTATGCAATTGAATTCTCCATAAGGCAGATTAACATAAATATAGGTAATATGATTAGTATTAAGTTTTTCACTTATTAAAAATATTAATCAAATTGCAAAAAAAATAATAATGATAATAATCTACTAGGGAGTTTCAAGATCAAAACTAATCAACTTGTCACTCTCTTGATAAATCTTTGATATAATTCTTCTCAAAGCTTTATCATTTGTATGTGTGTAAGAGTGCACACAATAACCTCATAAATCATTGTAATTAGGAATCATCATCACTTGTAGTAGCCATTGATGTCTTCTTTTCCACTTTGTAATGATCACTGTAGTAACAAAGAAATAATATACAGAAATTTTTAAGTATATTAATAATGGTATTTGTTATAATAAAAATATTTAATAATAGAATAATAATCATCATAATAATATATGATAATCTAATAACCATCATTTTTGTTTTATTGTTATCTTTTTTCACTTCAACAAGGGGTCACTGATTTCTTTCTTTGACCTATAAAACTAATAATACTTATTATTTTTATAACGCAAAAGTTACTCTGATACTGAAAAAGTACAAAGCCTTTTGTCAACAGTGTAACCTTTTCAAGTCAAATAAGTTTGTGACTTGAAAGGAGATTGAGATATAGGTGATATAGGAAATATATTAAAAAGCTTTGTATCAATAAAAAATTTAAAATAATTTAAATAAAAATTTAAATCCATCAAGTTTTTGTAATTCACATTTTAAAAGTTACATTTTAATTCCTCATCAACACCTCATTTATCTTTCACTTGATTGCATTCAAGTGAATTATTGCTAAGTTGTATTTGCTGTTATTATTATTATTATTAAGTTGTGTTGCACCATCCATATTTGGGGCAGTTATTTGTGTCCTGTATTTGTCTAATATTTACTAATCTCATTGTTATTGTTATCATAATTATTCCAGTTGGTTTTATCATTATTAGTAGTAGTAATAGTAGTAGTAGTATTTATTATTTTTTGTTATAATTATATTTTGATCACCACTATCCTTATTATTATTAGTAATCCCAGTTTTTTGATAATCATGCTTGCCTAAATTCAATTCAGGCTTTGTCAATTTCAATCCTTTTGTGTCAGTTACACACGCCTATATATATACATCAATTGAAGCAAACATTATCATATGTTTATATTGATCATTATTCAATGTTTAGTCAATAATAATAATAATAATCATTATATGTTATTATTAATAAACTCATATATATCAAATAATTACGTACCTATCTTCTCTTATTCATCCTTAATAAATGAGGATGCTTTTAGCTTACATAATGCATACACATAGACGTTAATTACAACGTACATATATTGAATGCCAAAAGGACTATTAATATACCTTGAATACTAATCATATTCTATGGATACCATTCATGTATTAATAATTGCCACCCTGTTTATCACCATGCATTTGTGATGTTTGTGGGCTGTTTATATGGGAGGAGAAGGAGGAGGATTGGGGGGTGGTAGTGATGATGATGCTGGCTGGTTGTGGTGATTATGATGATGATAATAAGAATGATGGGGGTTTTGGTGGTTGTGATGCTTGGTATATTGGTGATGGTGGTTGTGAAGAGAATGAAAATAGTTATGATTGTGCTGATGAAACTATTAATAGATCAATTTTTGAATTATGCTTCAATTATGTATGTAACTTGATACACACATCCCCATAAAAGGCCTTTGCTTTTCAATGAGCCATATCTGACAAAAAAATAACTAAATGATAAATCAAACTGTTTTTCATAACATGTTTTGCTTCACCAATGGTTGGGCCTTTAATTGTACAGTTGCCAAACCTTCACCGTAGTTGTTAATACATTTGGTAGAAGAGCTACTTATTTATTTATTTTGATCAAATGGACTAGCATCATTGTCAAACCTATTGATTGCACAACTAAAACCCCTTTAATGGTCAACTTACCTATAGATACTTTCAATTCCAATTCATACTGCATCATATCAAGGGACTGCTGATACAACAATGGTCATCAAGCATATTCCTAACACTTGAACAAATATATATAACATAATCACTCAAAACCCATCATCACCCAACCACCACGCTCTAACAACAAGTGTATAACAACAACCAAAAACTCTACCACAATATGTTACTATAAACTGCAACAACAATATACAACTAAACACTGCAACAACAACATGCAACCAAAAACTACACCACAGAAACAAGTACCACAAGTTGAAGTTTGGCACAGAGCTCGAGGTGGTCAAGGCACCTACTTTTGATAAGGAGATTAAAGGTTGGTTGGGGGGGGGGAAGAGTGGGAGGTTAATTTTATTACGAAGGTTATTCATAACGGTAGGATGTGGTGGTGGTAGGTAAGGTTTCTACATTGGGATAGGGTAGTGTCACCGCAGCTCGTAGTGGTGTTGTGGTGGATGAGAGGGTATTATGGTGATATGTGGTAGCACGATAGTATGATATTTTAAGGTTATTATCATGGACTTCAAAATAAATCAATAATAACACCATGAACAGATGAGCACAACATCCAAGAGGGCCTACAAGCGAACAGTAATACCACTTCCAAGTGGAAGCATGGGAGACAGCTATTGAGACAGTTGAGTGTGGTGTGCTTGTTGTGTTGTAGTGTTGAATGTTGTGTATGCCAAATTTTTTTAGTGTTGTTGTGGGGGTGTCTGTGTGGTTGAATGCTGATATTTGGTGTTGTAGATGTTTGAAAAAATTGAAAAAAAATCGAATAGAAAAAATTTAATAAACAAATGAAATAAAAACAAGGGTTTTTATGTAGAAATAAATGGGCGTGTGTAAGTTGCTATAAGTTCAACGTGGCCTTGTTGGGGTGTTTTGTGTTGTTATAACCTGCTTGACCATTATATTTCGCCATTGTTTTTCATTAGTCTTATTGCGTTGTGAGGTTTTTTCGCTATCCTATTTAGCGTTATAATGTTATTAGTGTCGATGTTTTTTGTGCGCTTGATAATGTGAGTTCAACTTACGAAAAGCTTCGTGTTATTATTCACTTCATAAAAGTGTTTGATTCAAATCGTTTTTGTTGATAGGCTAGTTTAGTTAATAATAACGTTGATGTTTTTATTATTTTTTCAGTGTACACCTCGCGCACACACACACACACACCCACTTGAATTTAAAATGCTTTATCTAATGTTTGGTGGGTGCGCATTACATACCCATGTGTGTACACATAAACACATACATACATACATGCATACACGCACTCACAGATACCTCCAGGAGATTGGCTACACGGATACCATTATTGACGTCAGGTGAGCCTAATAATAAGAATAATAAAAAAAATAATCACATAATATAATAATTAACAATAAAAATAGCAACTTGATATCAATAAAAAAATATATCAGTAATGACAAAAGTAGTTACAATACAAATTATTAACAATAACAACAATAATAAAATTATAAATAACATAATAATAAAAACAACAATGCTATTGAAATCACAACAACAATAATACCAACCCTGATCACTAGATCAGCGAGGGTTCGACAGTTGTTAGGCCTGCAGCCCCTCAGTGAGGAAAACAAGCACAACACCACTAATGCTGCCCTTCCTGACAACAACCGGTTTGTATTGTTGTGTTGTTAGTGCTTTGTTGTGGTTAGGAGTTCGCTGTTGATGGTTTTCTGTTGTAGTTTCATTTAGTGTTGCACTGCTCTTCTTAACAGATTGTCTTTCATTCCACCCATCTATTCTAATCCACTTACACTTCATTCGCCACATCACCCAACACATCATCCATCCAACAACAATTAATACATTAAAGAAAGCTGTCTTTTCTACAACTAATCACCTATTCATTACCAACCATACAACCATCAACCCACTCATCAGCACCACAAAGAAAACCCTGAACGAGAGTGGACTGGTATCGACTGAGGCATCCATCATGAATACATTCGACTTCTTATCGGCCGATAATCCCATGGATGACGAGGAGGATGACGACGATGACGATGATGATGATGATAAGGATGAAGAGAGGGCCGTTAAAAAGCCAAAAATTAAAGTTAGTGGCGGTGGTAGTGATGGCAAGGGTGATGGCCTTATATATGTATATCAATATATTGAGGATTAAATACACACATATGCATGCAATCCTATGGTGATGATTAAAACCTTATTTAATATTTTTGTATCTATCTATCTATTTAACTATCTGTCTGCCCATATATAAAAACCACCCATCCATACCACAGCCTGACTGGAAGGGAAACAAGAGCAGCAATGAAGGAATGGAAGAAGCTTTGGCGGAGTTCAACTTCCTTGTCAACTTTGGAGATTCTACTGACAATGCCAAGTTCAAAGGTGGGTGTGTGGACATTTTTTAGGTTGTCAGTGTTGTTTAAGGGTTGAGGGGATTGTTAGTGTTGTGATATGTGGCGTTTTTGAACAATAATAAGCCTATCTATTCTTTTGTATTGTATTTATCAATGAAAGAAAATTGGGTTCAGTGATTATTGTTAAATTGGGAATTATCTACATGTCATATTGTCACCAAACTGACTGAACCTCATCACCTCAAAACTAATTGCATCTCACTAAAGAAATATTCACTCCCACCGCAAAAACCTCACTTACCACCACCAAAGGAGAAGAGAATGGAGGGATGAAGGGGGATCGAGGTAAAGAGGACGAGTGGGACATTGATGACCAACGACTCAAATGCCTCAAGGAACAATACAAGAAGGATCGACAGAAGGATAACAGGAAGTGCGCCATGCTCTCTAACACACAAGAACGTTAGTCTATGGGGTAGTGATGGTGCTGGTGATGTGGTGAGTGTGTTTATTTGGTGGTGGTTAACATTATGTTGATGATGTTGATGAGGGTAGTGGCGATGATGATTATGTGGTTGTGGGGAATAATAATGATGAATATGGCGTCAATGACGATGTAGATGATGATGAATGTATGAGTGGTTGTGATGACAATGTTGAGGGTGGTGGCACTCAGGTCCCAAAAGATCAGCGCTACAAAGCATATTAGATGAGTCATCGTCGATGCACCCACCTTCTCCACACTACATCCCGTCTGAAAACGGCTCTGTTGATGCTTTATCGCCACATAATAATGATCCTCAAAGTCCAAGTTGGTGGGAGAGTGGTGGTAGTGGAGTGCTTTTGGGGTTCATGGTAGTGTTGTGGTTTAGGTGCTAATCATCATGAATTTTCTAGAATTTTCACAAGAAAGATAAACAAACATTCATACATCTGTCAAATCAATTTACTGACAAAGCATAAAAATTCATATTAATCTAAGCAAACTACAACCCGCATCATCACATAATCTCATACCACCACTGCATCACTACAAAAACAGACGGAAGGATGAGGGGGGAGGATGATGCGTTGGAGGGTGTGTTAGGGTTGGGTGAGCTCGCTGATCTCACCCTCACCAATGATGCTGATGCCCTGTCTTTTGATGTATGTGTGTGTGTGTTTGTTGCTCTGTGTACGTTTTTTTTCTTTTGTTGTATGTATGTATTTGGGTTTTTTACGTTACCGCCCACAACTCAATATCATCTAAAATTTTCTATCAACCTTTCTATTCCCATCCAGCTCCCAAGCATTCATTTACTCACCCATCCAACTACCCGCAACTTTTTGCTTTCCATAATTTTTGTTTGCTCAAAGCTTCCACCCTTCTATCCTTCATCAACCCAGCAGATGCTAGGGCCGAAGGACATCCACAGAAGTCCATGGAGTGGCAAGTTCACACTGAGGAGTCACTTTGATGGCATCCGCTCACTCGCCTTCCACCCTACTGAGTCGGTTCTCATCACTGCCTCTGAGGACCACCTACTCAAGCTGTGGAACTTACAAAAGACTGTGCCCTATAAGAGGCGAGTAGTGTGCTGGTGGTTGTGTGATGGTTGGGTGGTTAAAAGTTTGGTAGATTTTCATGCATGTTTTGATGGGTTACCATTACCATTATCATCGCCAATTCTATCATAATGATCCCCATATGCAATCATTTTCAATCATCCATATACCCATCACAATCACAGAGGAGGGGCATTATCAGATGTGGAGCCAGTCTACACATTTCGAGGTCATACCGGCCCTGTGCTGTGTGTCAAAGTGGGTGGGTGTTTGTAAACGTGGTGGGGTTGAGGTGGATGTAGATGTGATGTGTGTGTGTGTGTGTGTGTGTGTGTGTGTGTGTGTGTGTGTGTGTGTGTGTGTGTGTGTGTGTGTGTGTGTGTGTGTGTGTGTGTGTGTGGTGGGTGAGTGGGTGGGTGAGTGGGTGGGTAGGTGTGTGTATGCAGGTAAATTGGATTGCAACTATCACTAGATAGATATTTCGTGTTTAATGTTTGAGGATGAGTTGTTTGTGAGGGGATTAAGGTGCTTTCCTAGTATTCGTTTGATGATGAGGGATGCAATAACAAAAATTGAAATCATCAAACCTCAGGTGTCAAGCAACGGTGAGATGTGCTACTCTGTTGGCATGGATGGGTCTTTGAGGTAAGTGACTTTGCTAGAATAACATATTGCTAATAATGATAATGATGATTAGGCGATAAACGATGCATAATAATAATAATAATTATAATGTTTTTGCTTCTTAAAGTCCTAGCTATTGGGACATAAAAAACAGTATAATCCATAATGATGATATATGTCTTGTTGTTATGATAGTGGTGATAATGGTTACTTTACTGATACTCAATGATGATGCAACAGATGCTGGAACATTCCCAGTGCCAACATCGATCCATACGACATCTTTGGTGGGTCTCTTGTATTGGCCTTGATGTGAAATTTCTCTTATTAACTCATCATTCAAATTTGGATACCTCTACCCGCTAAAACATCACTCCATCACCAAAATTCCCACTCTACAACCATATCAACATACCCTTCTTTTCCATATCAAATCACCATACACCTCCATATCAACCCACCATACACCCCTATATCAACTCATCATCCATCCTTGCCCCAGACCCGAAGGTGCTACAGCAGACGATCCAGGCGCACACAGACGCAGTGTGGGGCCTAGCCATCCACTCCCACACCAACCACCTGTTGACGGCCGGCTCTGACGCCACTGTCAAGCTGTGGGACCCACAATCGGCCACTCCTCTACTACATACATTCGCCTTTGATCCAGGTGCGTTCGCATGACTGGTGGGGGTGTTTAGTTGGTAGGGTAGAGAGAGTGTTGTGCTGTAAGGGATGGTGTGGAGGTTCTAGAAACAGACGTTACGATCATTGATAAACAATATTTATACACCCATCAAACATTAACACACGATTGGACATTTCTAACATACCCATACAACGATAAAATCATCACCCATTCAATATCAACATCATCTCATCTACTCATACACCCGCTGCCTTTCACCACACAGAAATGGGCTCCCCCACATCGGCAGACTTCTCTAGCAGTGACCCCAACATCGCCCTGGTAGGCAGCACCAAGGCACAAGTGCATCTGTATGATGTGCAAACCAACCAATCTGTCCTCACCCTCCTTTCACATCCTGGTCAGTTGGAGGGGTGGGGTGATGGTGGGGGAGGGGGGATTTTTTTTAATGGGTGGGGATGTGAGAGGTTTTCAAGACATTTTTGGATGCCTTTTAGAACTTTTTCAGGTGTTTGAGAAATTTTTTTAGTGTTGGTGGAGTTTGAATTGTTTGCTGGATGTTTGTAAAGGCAGAGATTGTTGACTGGGTGTGTGGTTCCGTTTTTATGTTTCATTTAATGTTTTTTCATATATATTTTTGTGACTATACACACAAACACACACAGAAGGGCCGACAAACGACCAGATAAACAGGGTGGTGAGTCATCCCACCTTGCCCATCACCATCACTGCCCACGAAGATCGGCATATTAGACTCTTCGATAACAAATCAGGTTGGTGGTGTTGGGGGTGAGGTTGGATGGATTTGGGTTTGAATGGGTAGATGTGATTTAATCAAGTGGATGTATATGGATGCCACACACCTCCCACACAAAAACTATCTGCGCACACCTGCTTAAAAAACACACGCCATATGTACACTCACTACCATACATACACTCACCACTACACATACACTCACGAACAAACACACAAACCTACCCACACAGGCAAAGTGATCCACTCAATGGTGGCACATCTGGATGCAGTCACATGCCTGGCTGTCGACCCCTCAGGTCTCTACCTCCTCTCTGGAAGTATGTGACTTTTTTTCTCATTTCTTCAATGTTAGTGATGATGATCATGATTTTTTGTCTTTTTCTGTATAATTATGTTAGTGGTGGGAATGGAGATATGATGGAGTGGTATGTATCCAATAGTGATGGTCATGGCAAAATGGTGTTTGGAAAAATTACTGATAATATGAAGTACAATAGCCTGAATCTAAAAGTAAGGACAACAAACAAAGCTTTTATAAGGGTAGCTTACATTATCAAGTGATCACTTGATAATGTAAGTTAGCCTTATAAAAGCTTTGTGTCATTTAATAAATACTTTGTGTTTGTTGTCCTTACTAATAATAATAGTCGTCTCGTTCGTTTTCATGATGGTATGGGTGGGTATTTGTTTAATGGTAGTGATGATGGTCATGCACCTTTTTGTGTTTTTTTGTTTAATTATGTTAGTGGTGGTGGGGGTGGCGATGAATTTTTGAATCTCATGAGAATATACGATTGAAAGACGCTAAATGATGATGATGATGATGATGATGACGATAATGAATAACCGTTCTCATAACATCACTAACAATTGTAGGCCATGATTGCTCGATTCGTCTGTGGAGTTTGGAGACGAAGACATGTGTGCAAGAGATGACGTCACACCGGAAAAAGTTCGAAGAAGCCATCCATGATGTCACTTTCCATCCCGCCAAGCCTTTCGTTGCTTCGGCGGGCGCGGACGCTCTGGCGAAAGTTTTCGTTTGATGATGTAATAGCTAATGACGTCACGGTCGATTATTATGAAGTAATAATTATGACGTCTGTCGTTGATGATACGTGGAAGATTGTGGTTGGCTGGAGTATTCTTGTCGTTTTTTAATGTTTTGTTTTTAGGCGTGTGAGATTGTGTGTTTGTGTGCACGGACGGGAGTAGCTGTGCTTCTAAATACTTGTTTCTCCCTGTATATTTCTTTATCTACCCGTATATTTGTCTCTGTATCTACCTATCTTTTTAACTGATGGTTGGAAGCTTGATTTTAAAGCTTGGCAAATTTTTTGTGAGTTTGTAACTGCGTTTTTTTTCTACGTGTGTGTGTGTGTGTGTGTGTGTGTGTGTGTGTGTGTGTGTGTGTGTGTGTGTGTGTGTGTGTGTGTTGGTTGGAATGTATAAAGTGTTATTTAAATTTCATTTGAACACACATGAGACTTTGCAATTTAAAGTTGTCTAGTTTTCGTTGAAGTGTGCTAGGTTGGTTATCATTATCTATCTTTTTATCCCTCTATCTATCTATCCATCTATTTACCTATCTATCTATCTCTCTATCCATCTTTCTATCTATCTATCTATCTATCTATCTATCTATCTATCTATCTATCTATCTATCTATCTGTCTAATGTTTTAGAAGATTTTTAGTTTACGGCGCCATTTTAGAGAGAGATCGTTAAAAGTTATTAATGATACTACATTCGTTAATTAATAATATTATAATTATTGATGAAAACTTATAATCTAAATCTACTTTATTATCATTATTTCATTATTCTTTTAATTGTTTTTTAATGTTGTTGAGAACTTTATTATTGTTATTATTAAAAAAATTATTATTATTTTTATTATTGGACAATTTATTATTATTATTATTATTATTTGTTTATTAATGTGAATAAAACAATATAAAAATTTTCGTCTTTTTTCCTCCACACCTCCCATCCTGGCAAGAACTTCATGCACCTACCTTGTTATTTCTATTTTTATTGTTATTATTTCAATCATTAATTTTTTTATTATTATTATTTATAGTGTTACTATTTCAATTTTCATTATTAATATTTTTTTATTCTAATTATCATTTGTCTTATTGTTATTTTTCCAACTTTTTGATCTGACCCCATGCCTTTGGGAATATAAGATTCTAAACAATTATATGAATTTATTTTTATCGTTATTATTGCTATTATTTATATTATTATTATTTTTGTTATTATTGATATTATTTTTTAAATTTATATTATTCTTATTATTCCTATTATTGTTATTAATTTTATTACTATTTTTTGATTATCTTTTTTATTATTGCCATTATTTTTTCTATTAATACTTCTTTCTCCAATGATCATTACCATACAGCTAATCACCCAAACACCTGGCCTAGCATTTTTCGATGGCATGCTAACATTTCGGAATAACTGAAGAAGATTGCTCATATAATCATGAGAACGATAATATAAATTAATGTATTATTATTTTTATTGCTATTATTATCTATTATTCTTATTTTTTGCTATAATGGTATTTTACGTTCACATAAGATCAGTTATCATTCGATATCATTGTATTTGACTATTTTTTAATATTTTCCTTCAATCCTGGTATAGGACATTCTCAATATTTATTTAATATGATACAATATTATTTCAAAATATTATTTATTTTAATATATTTTTTTGCTCTTCAAGTGGATTCAATGATTTGGGCTGACAACCCAATACTAACGTAAGAGTTTGAAGGCGCTTGTTGGATAGGGTTATTAAATTTTTTAATTTTGTTTATTATTTTCGTTATTATGGTTATTATTGTTTTTTAAAAATAATTTTCATAGTTCTTAATTTTTGTTTAAATTATTATTTTATCGATATTACTGTAATTAGTAGCATTATGTATATAATAATTAATATTCATATTTTCGAAATAATTTTTCATTATTGCTAATGTTGAATTATCAAGATCATTATCATCACTACACATACTTGACCTAGCACATTGTCTCCTACCATTGCCACTATGTTATCAGTTGTTCTTTGAAGTAGTTTTTTATTAACAAATAATTAATAGTGATATATTATTATTTTCACCGTTTCTTTTTTTCTAATTTTTTTATTATTTCTTATTTTTTTTAATGATTTCTATTATTTTTTTTATTATGCTGTCATAATCTTCGTCGCACCTTGCTTTCATCCATTGTATTCTTTTTTGTATTATTGATATTCCCTTATTTTTATTTGTGTTATTTATATCATTATTATGATTTTTATGAAATATTTATTTATTGTTTTTATTATTGATATTGTCCATCTATCTAACTATCCATCTATTTCTACCTATCTGTCTATCTATCTATCTATCCATTTATCTATATATCTGTCTATCTATTTATTTATCTATCTATCTATCTACTTATCTATCTATATCTATCTACCTATCCATCTATCCCTCTGTCCATCTATATCTCTCTATTTATCTATCTATATTCATGATCATTTTTATTAGTTTTCATTGATGTTCTTCACCTTTATATTGTGCCATAAAGCTTTAGATGTGTCGTTTATGTTTTATACCGTCTTGACTATTATTGATATTTCTATTGTTTTTTCTATTATTATTATTATTTTTTTTTTTAATTATTAATTATCTTTCCTTATTGATAATACTTTCTTAAATTCTCATTAGCTTTTTCATGTTTTCACCATTATGATTGTCAAATGCTCATCATCATTAATTACACATACATTATCCAACTATTGCGTGTGTCTTTCATTCTTTGCGTCTTGTTTAATTGACTGTTCTTAATATTATTTTCTATGTTCTTATTACTATTGTTTCATTTTAATTTTTTCCATAGTATTGATTTTTCTTTTATAATTTATAATATTTTATTTTCTGTTAAAGTTATTTTATTTTTTTTATGGATAACAGAGTTTTCTGTGTTATCTACAAACTTGTGTCGGCTCATTTGAATCCATTATCAATTTTTTACCAGTTTGTATTTTTTTTTTTTCTTTTAAATCAAACATTTAGCTTTTTTTTTTAATTTTTATGTTTTTTTTATTATTTTTATCATGATATTTTTTTAAAATTTCTGTTTTTTTAAATATTTTTATTATTATTATTATTTTTATTATTATTATTATCTTTATTGGCTTTCCATCTTATTATTCATCTCATGTATCTCGACTGTATAAATTCACGTCATCAACACCACTATTATTTATTTATCATTTTTTTTATTTCTTTTTATTATTGCTATATTTTTTTATTTATAAATATTGTTATTCTTTTTCTATTGCTATTATTTTTTATATCGCTACTATTATCCCTATTATTATTGTTTTTTTTATTATTTTTGTTATTATGGCTTAATCAATACAACTGTCACATCGTATTATTGCATCTTTTCGTTAAGTAATTATAATGCCGATTTGTTCCAGTAATTTCACAATTAAATCTATAAATATACATTTGTGTGTACAAATATAATTATAAATACATTCATGTATAACTAAACATGCATACATATATACATACATGCATACATACATACATACATACATACATACATACATACATACATACATACATACATACATGTCTGCATACTTATGTCTGTAGTGAAAAGCTAATAATAATATGTTGAGTTGGCTTATTAAATTTTAATATTCATTTGAATTCATTCAGTAAATATTAATATTTAGTTTGATTTTCTTATTAATTTCATTTTTAATTATATTTTTTCATTAATAATAATAGTAATAACAATAATATTAGTTAAAATAATAATAGTAATAATAATAATAATAACTATTTATATAGCGCCAAGGAAAGCAACTGAGTCGCCCAAATACTACTAATAGTAGTAGTTGAGGTTGTCTATTGGATTTAGAATTTGATTACCGAACATATGAGTGATGGTCAAGTTAGTAGGCAAACACCGCCTATAATTGCCCATAATTTCTAATATGTCTTGATCGATATTTATTATGTTGATTTGATTCAATTATTTTATATTCGAATATAATTTTAATGATTTTGTAACCTAATCCGTTTATTATCGGGATTTCCGTATATATTATTTGAATCAATTATCTGATATTTTGAATCCGTTTTTATTGAATATTTAATCATAATTATCTTATATTATTAACCCATTCATATTAATCATCGAAACAAAAATTATAATTCCTAAACACATGCCCTCTTCTTTATTATCTTTTGTTGCTCCGTCACAATAAACCTATGTTTGACTCCGTCTGCTGGTGTAGCTGGATAGATAGATGGATCGCAAAGATGCGAAAAGTGGTTAAAAAGTATAAAATTACGAATGAGCTGAAGTGTTGTTAAGTCCCAGAGTTTTTAGGCCACAGGCAGATAGCATCTACATTGAAACAGACAGGTAGGTGTATATTTCAGTAATCTTCACCCATCTGTTCTGCTATCTTTTCACATCTCACATAACTTAATGCATTTATTTTATTAGACTTATCATAGGGTGAGTGATTCAGGAAGAAATGCCAATTCCAACTCAGAGTCAGAGGCGATAGTGTTTAACACTAAACTAAAACCGGCATTTGTAAGCAGAGTGCCATGATTAACTAAAGAGTTGAAAAATGTCACTTGAAATATCATGATTAATGGAATTATGTCAGCCATTGTGTGAGATCAATTGTGCAACGAAACCCTATCAGGAGCGGACCAATGGCGGACTTGAAAACTAGTAAGCAGAGATTATAACGTCGATTTAAAAAAATTTTTCAAAAAACTTCACACATTTTTCTATTTTTATTCGGTACATCTATATTGAAAATAAATAAATTCCAGAAGCTGGCGAACGTCTAGTTTTCCGACTAGTGCAGAGCTAAATATTATAATGAAAAAATTATCGATAAAATGATAAAATTACTTGGTACAACTGGACACAATAGTTCATAGGTTTATAATGCACGAAGCATATCGATTTTATGAGAAGTCACCCCTCTAGGTCTGTTAGTGAATCGAAGAGCTTAGCCATTATAAACTTATGAACCACTGTGTTCAGTTGAATCATGGTTTGTAGGATAATATTTAAATGAAAAAATATATATTTGCTATGCAAAATTGTTAAGTAACAATTCAAAAAGTAATTGTGGTAGAAAATAATAAATATAATAAAATAAATATATTTATGATGAAATAATTGAAAACGATGAAGGTGTGTGTGTATGGTGTCAATCATTTGGAGTTAATTACAAGGGTTTTGTTATCATTATTATGCAAAAAAATCTATTATGAAATTCTGAAAATATTTGAGATTTGAAACACATTCAAAACAATTACGGTCCAAGATTACGCATTAAAAAACCTTTTAGATTTAATTTTGCTTGCAATCCAAAAAAAAAACCGTGGATAAAACAAGAAAAAAATAAAATAAAAAAAAGATATATATTAATATATTTTTCTTCAATATTTCATAAAAATAATAATGAATCAACATATCTTTCTACATTTAAAAACCAACTGTAAATGGTTATTCAATTTTGAGTACTGGCCGAACAGTTTTTTCAAGTTTATTAGGGTTTACGAATGCTAGTAAAAATTATTTCTTCATATAAAGACTGATAACAACTCATACTAGACAATTGATGAAGATAGGGTAAATTTATGTGTAACAATTAAAGTGCTTTTGGGAACTTATGCTTGAAACAAAATAGAATAATAAAAAAATAAGAAACAAGGATAATAATAAAGAAAAAGAAACAATAATAATAAAAATTATGAATAAAATGATAATAAAAAAATAATAAGCAATGTTAATAAAAAAAATAAAATAAAATAAATGATGATATTGAGAAAATCTAACATAATAATAGAAATTCCAATAAGTATTTTGATTAATATTTTATTGAAATTATCAATTTATTATTAATATGCTTTGGTACACTGAAAGATCATATAGAAAAAATTCTATATAATATATATTAACAGTTCATATGAGATAAAAAGATTCTAGAACCTTCTTCTGAAGTTTGAATAATAATATTAGTATGCTTCATGAAGATTATGAATATATTAATTATAATTATGATTTTTTTTTATTCGTTTTTATTATTTATTTTTATTTATTATTGTTATTATATCTTGTTTTGGTTTATATTTATTTTCTGAAATTTCCTATAAAAAAAAGAATTAATTTTCTTATTTTGTTTTTATTTATTAAAATAACTATTTTTATTATTATTTTTTATGACTTTTTCGTTCATTTATATTGCTCATTGGCAATTTCTCGTTTATATTCATTGAAAAAATTAAGTGTTATATCCATTTGTGGTATCATTAGTCGCTCCAAGATGAACTATTCATGATGAAAAATTAATTAATTAAACAAATTGTATTTCGAGAAACTGATTTTTAAAAAATCGAAAAAAAATTATGGAAACTAATGGAAAAAATAACAATAAAAATAAATAGGGCTATAATTAGAATAATTGAAAAAAAAATGACAAAAAAACAATAATAGGAATAAAATAATGGAAATAAATTAATAATAAACATTATAACCATTCCCATGAAACCCTCATAACAACATCGTGACGAGAAACTGACGTGGAAACATTATGAGGGTGTTTAGGACTTATAATCATTAGCTTTGAGACAAGTGCAATCATACAAACAATAAAAATAATAAAAATAATGATAATAATAAGAATAAACAAAAATAATAAACATAATAACCATAATCATAGTAATAGAAATTAGATAATAAAAATAATGAAAAATAATCATAATAAGAACACCAATCAAAGTAAATCGAAATGACGTCAATATACCGAAGAGAATAGTTTTAAAACACGTAATCTTGGGAAGTTCCAAAATAAACAAACTTTTGTTATTTTTTGAGATTTAAGTATTTCGTTTTGGATCAAGTGTAAAATAGAACTATCTTTGCGGAAGTTCGCTTTTAAAACTTCCGGAAAAGATTGTAAATATAATCAAGATTATTTGATATTTTTGTAGAAAAATAATAATGATATCGTTAATGCGACAACAAACACGTAACAAGATGAGAATTTATGTAAAAAAAAACAATCAAAATATTTGAAAAAGCAAAAAATTATAAAAAATATATAATAAAAGTGTAAGAATATTTTAAAAATATATATATAACGAATAAAAAAAAATAAGAACAAAATTGATAGTAATAAGATTTTCAAAAATTTTGCAATTATTATTTTGAAAAAATAAATATTGGAAGTTATACAATGATAATCCAAATTTATTCTTCATAACATGAAAAATGTTACGTCATATTCAAATGGAGAAGAGCTTCTCAAAAATGCAAAATTTTGAGTTTTTTGAAATTCTGAGAACGTTTTTGATTTTTTAATAATTTCGAAAAATATAAAAATAATGATTAAATAAGGATAATAATAAAAATGAGAATAAAAAAAAAATAATAATTATAATTATTATTATAAAAATAAGAATAATAATAAGAATAAAAAGAATAAAATAATAATGAAAATAATAATAATAATAAAACCAATAATAATAATAAAAATACAAATGATAATAAAAAAAATAAAATATAATATAATAAGAATAATAATAACAGTAATAATAAAAACAATGAGAATCATATTCACAGTGATCGGAGTATTTCATGATTAACCAATAATAATAATAATAATAATAATAATAATAAACAGCATAATAACACTAATAATAATAATAATAATAATAATAATAATAATAATAATAATAATAACGAAAAAAAAACGAAAATAACATAAATAATAACAATAAAAAAATTATTATGATTTTATTTGCCTCTTCAAGTCATTCCATGTACATCCACAAAAATATTGAGTAGAAAAAAATAAAAAAAAACAAAAAGAAGAATTTGAAAAAATCATGATAAAATAAAATTGAAAAATAAAAACAAAAATAAAAAAATGAATTTAAAGCAAATCAGAACTACACTATGATTTGGCAAACATTCACGCTGACTTGAGATGCCAAGTAGGCGCTATAAAAATGAAATTTTTTTTTGGTAAAAACTAAATTGTTTGAAAATGAAAAATATTTAATAATCAAAAAAAAAATTCATAATAAAAAAATAATCAAAACAGCAAAAATACTAGGCAATTTACAATTTTGTATATCAAAATAATTTGCAATTTTTTTCGCATTATTAGAAAAACATAAAAAACCATTTGAAAAAGGATCATCATCATCACCTTCATCATCATCTTTTTCATCATTGACTCCATATTTTTCGTGTTCATCATCGTCCCCCCCACCACACATCATCATCATCATCATCATCATCATAATCATCACCACCCACATCATCATAATCATCACCACCGACATCATCATAATCATCACCACCCACATCATCATTATCATCACCACCCACATCATCATAATCATCACCACCCACATCATCATAAATATAATATAATAAAAACATTTAAAAAAAAATTAGAGTGAAATGCAGACGGACAAACAAGCATACAAACGAACATATCAACACGAACGTGCGGTAATACTAGTTTTTTTTAAGATCATTATCATCACCACAGTGTTTAAAGTGTACAAACAAAAAAACCGTAACTTGAAATAAAAATAATAATAATCATAACAATAATAATAATAAAAGTTGAACAATGATTTACATTGTAATGCAGTGCTAGGTGGGTGCTGAGACAATATCAATTTAATAATAAACATAATAATAAATATTTAGATTAATAATAAAAAAATAAAAAAAATAAATATGATATTAATAATAAAATAGAGATAAGCCTAAAAATAAAACCTTAATATGAAACAAGCGATATTTTCAAAAACCAACAATCACAACAATAATGAAAACCAAAAAAAAGCAGCGATAATAAATATGAAAAAAAAACAAAAATAATAAAAATAAAAAATAAAAATAATAGAAAAAAAAGAATGAAAAACAAGAATAAAAATGAGTTTAATAACACAAATGCTTTCATAACAGAAACAAAGTAGTAGAAACACGTTTAATTCCTAAGCTCATTATGTATTCAAGAAGTCATTACATATTCATGAAAACCACTAAAATGAGAAAAATTTCATCACCGTTATAACGTTTTGAGAGTTATTTTCAGAAGTTATGAAGATTTATGATTGGCTGTTACACATTGTTGGATATAAATAGAAATTTTAAAGTGTTACTAATAATAGCTTCAAGCTATTTTTAGTAAACACTAATACTGAATACTAATATTCAATATTAATGCCTTATTATTTGTATTACCGAATGCATTGTAGGTAATAATTCCAGCCATATTAACAACAATAATAATTATAACAAAAATAATAAAGGTGCCGATTATTATTATTATTTTTTGTAGGAATGTCATGCAGATCGATAATGGCGCCAAAACCATTTAAAAGTGAAAAGAGATTAAATACTAATATACTGCACATCCCTCTTCCTTGGTAACTTTTTCTATCATGTCTATTGCATTTATCGCTCAAAGCGTCTAATAGTAATAATAAAAACAATAAACAATAAAAATAATCAGAGATTATTATTATTGTTATTATTCAAAACGCCATGGCTTAGTTCGTCATTTTTGACACTTACAAAGATGTTTTTTGGGTAACTAAGCACACTCTTATCTATTAAGATCATTATCATCATCTTCTTTTTTGTCATCATCATAATCATCATAACCATCATCATCATCATCATCATCATCATCATCATCATCATCATCATCATCATCATCATCATCATCATAACCACATTATTGATCCACTTCAACAAAAAAATCAAACGAAACGTTACCAGCTTCAAAGACAACACACAGCTCCACAAATCCTAACAATCTTCCATTTCATCCTACTATAAACTTAACTTCAACCTAGCACATCCATCTTTTCTGGCCCATGCACCTATATCAACCTGCAATAGACTCCCACCCTTTCTACGGCACCCAATCCCCCTATCGAATCCGACCTCCATCAGCTATCTTCAGAAAGTTTATCCAAAGATTGATCGATGGGTCGTCCATCGGCAGCCCCGTATTTGTTACGTACCTGTGGTGTGTGGAAAGTTGGTATGTGTTTGTGTAGAAATTTTGTTGTGTGTGTGTGTGTGTGTGCGTGCGTGTATGTGTGTGTGTGCGCGCGTGGAAATTGGGATGAAGAGCCTAAACAACATCATAGCACAAAAACAGACATTGAGAATAATTAGCCTCAAAATTATGAACCATAAAAATAGATGGTTCAACAGAATAATGTAGCAAAATTTGCGTTATTATCTTCCACAGAGGTGGTTTGCCTACAACAATGTTGGAGGTGTATGGCACGTGTTCAGACATCTGTTTCAGATGTAATTTTTGGCGAGTAGGGAGAAGAATAGATGGCATTTTTGTTTGAATTAACACAACTTGTAAATAGGATCATCACTTGATAATGTAAGCTAGCCTTACGAAAAGCTTCGTGTCATATAATAAATACTTTGTGTTTGTTGTCCTCACTTTTTAAATATTTAGTCATAGGCTAACTGGGGTTGAAAGCAGTTGGGCTAGATTATTGATACTATTTATAGCTTAGTTCATAAAATAACTAATTAAACATTCATAGAAAAGCATTTGAGATTGCAATTTATATATGCATAAAATCTACCTTTTGGTTCATATTTGCAAGGATACGAGAAGACAACCTGAATCCATTAATCATTTCGTCTTTCCATTGGTTGATCAACACTCGATCCTGGTTGGTTGGTGGTTACATGGGTCATCAAAAGTGTTTTTTGATTGGTTGGTTGTGATTCTAGTAATATTTAAATCAAAAAAATAATAATTAGAAATATTAATTTACTTACTCACTGCCTAATTTAGAAGCTAATTAATATTGAAAAAAACATAAAAACTAATTGAATTACAATCTAATTAATACCTCAACAAAAAAAAAACACTAACTTACTTACTATCATAACCTCATATCCTCATATCATAACCAATTATCAGACAGCATAGCAACTAACGGGAGAAGTAACGATAATTTTGGTATCATTCTTCATATAGAGTATGATGCAGTTGTCAGTCTTGTTCATCCGTTGAAAGTCTTGAGAAACTTCTAGAATGTCTGTCATAGGAATGAGCTGGAAGGGATGGGATGGTAGGGGTTGTTATAGAGAGGTAGTAGTGGTTATGATGAAAAGCAGGTGTTGGTGGTAAGATGAAGGGTTTATGGTGAGCAGTGGTATGATAAGATGGCAGATTAGTGTAACGATGAAGTAATTGTAAGTAGTCAGATAACTGATGAAAAGTTGTTGAGTGAAAGTTGTAGTGAACGGAAGGTTGTTAAGAGTGTTGTGGAATGATGGTGAGTTATGAGGGTTTTACTATGACTCTAAACAACGACGACAACAACCTCAACATCATCAACAAAACAACAATAATTCAAACACTAAAAGACCCAACCAACCTCAACACCCTTCCCCTTGACAATCTGGCCATCACGGTTCTTAGGGTAAAACTCCAGGCGGTTAGGATACAGTTTGAGGTGCTTCTTATGCCAGGTCGGTAGAACTGTGTTGCCCCCAAGTTTCAGCATCTCACCCTCTACGATGCAGTCTGTGGGTCCAACTGGGGTGGTGGTAGGGTAAGAGGGTGGAGTGATGGTGCGTGTGTGGTGGTGTCGTCGGCTGATGCTGCGTGTAGAAGTGTAGTGGGATGGATAAGCGATCTGTGTATGGTGGATAATGGGATATCGGTGGTGTGATGGAGTGACGATGCGTATATAATGTGATGGTGCGATAATACTTAAAAAATAAAAAGAAAGTATAGAGATTTAAAGATAGGTTGTGAGCTAGGGATGCTGTGTGGGAATAAATGGGGCGGTCATTTATCGAAAAAACGAAGGAGGTGTCCAAGAGGTTGATGGAAGAAACAATTGAATCTTTTTATAGTTATAAAATGCTTCGTGTGTTAGAAGCCATCATAAATTTATAAATTAAAAACAAAAAAAATATTTTTTTGAACAATATCAAAAACCCTCACAATCTCCTTCACAATTAACTACTTTAGGCTTCATCTTCCTCTTTTGCTCCAACTGAAAACATTATTATTGATGAAATGAATAATGAATGATAACAATGAAGTTGATAGAAATGGATAATAGCACTCATTAACTGCTTAGTTTCAATTACTGGAGCACCATCAACTCAGTCAACCATTGCCATAACCACATACGTCTATAATAATTACCAATCTCCCAACCACCATAACACCATCCCCACATTAAAATTGGAACCACCAGCATCCTCACCATTCCTCTACACAACCCTCCATCAACTACACTACAACCCCCTCTTCTCCATCCCTACCATCCAAACCACCATCGCGATTCTCACCCCAATAACAAAACCTTCTTCTCCCCCACCACACCTCCGAAACATCGGCCCTCGTTCCCCACCACACCCTCGTAACACCATTCCCTTCTCCCCTCACCACATCCCCATAACACCGGCCCCTCCTCCCCCACCACACCGCCATAACACCACTCTCTCCTCTCCTATAAAACCACCTTATCAGCATCTTGATTGATAGTCTCAAAGACAGTATCAGCCACTTCTTGCTGCCACCTGTCTGATATCACTAAGTTGAAGTGCTTGTATATCTCTTGGTCTGCTTCTAATAACTATGGTGATGGTGGTGTTGAGATGGTGATGGTGGTGTTGGATGGTGATGGTGGTGTTGGATGGTGATGGTGGTGTTGGATGGTGATGGTGGTGTTGGATGGTGATAGTGGTGTTGGATGGTGATGGTGGTGTTGGATGGTGATGGTGGTGTTGGATGGTGGTAGTGATAGCGAGAAATTAGTTTGTGATTATTTTTGGTAATCATGGTGGATATATGTTTTGAAATAACCTCAAAAATACAATTTTTATACCCACACAAAAAACATGAAAATTGAATCAAACTCCACTTCACCAAACAATACCACTCCAAACCCCACCACACGACACCACCAACCTTGACTCCCTTTGTATCCTCCTCATCAAATGACCCGATATCAAAAGCATCAGCCGCATTAACCTCCCCTCTCGGAGGGATCAAGGGCGGAGGATACTTTTGCAAGTAGACCTAGAATGGTGGTGTAGGATGGTGGTGATGTGGAATAGTGGTGGTGTGGGATGGTGGAGGATGGTAAGCAAAGAAGGGTGTGATGGTACGTGGTGGGTGTGATAAGGGTGAGTGCATGTGATGGGCGTGGTAGAGATAGTGTGAAGTGTTTGTGTGAAGGTTATGGTAGTGTAAATAATAGAAACAAGATGAAATAAAGAAAAACGATGATAGAAAATAATAATAATAATAATAAATGATATAAAATATAAAAAACATGATGATAATTATGCTTCATAGCGTGACGATTATTCTCATTTTAAGGGCATGAAGTTGTGCTTAATGACGGCGATCAAAGTGCGAAGTATATTACGTAGTGGAGAAGAATATAACGCTATTAAAAGTTAAACAATTTTCTTACGTCGATTTATGGAAGGACTTCAGTACGTTTAGTGAGCAAAAAAACAGCTATAATTGTCGATAAGTTCAGCCTTATCATGAAACATTAGCGCAAAAAAGTGCGATACTAATTAATTATGAATGGTTTTTTTTGTGTTAGCCACATTTAAAATAAATATATTTGAAATCACTAATAATTTTTATTGAGGTACAAAGCTTTTCATTAACGAAGTAAGATTTTCAAGTACTTGAAATAACAACAATAATAGTGATAATAATAATAATAATAATAAAAAAAAATAATGATAATATTGATGATAATAATAATAATAATAACAATAATAATAATAATTATAATAATAACAATAATAACAATAATAATAATAATAATGATAATATTGATGATAATAATAATAATAACAATAATAATAATTAATATAATAACAATAATAACAATAATAATAATTAATATAATAATAATAACAATAATAATAATTAATATAATAATAATAATAATAACAATAATAATAAGAATAATATTGATGATAATAATAATAATAATAACAATAATAATTATAATAATAACAATAATAATTATAATAATAACAATAATAATAATAATAACAATAATAATAATAATAATGATAATATTGATGATAATAATAATAATAATAACAATAATAATAATTAATATAATAATAATAACAATAATAATAATTAATATAATAATAATAACAATAATAATAAGAATAACAATAATAATAAATAATAATAATAATAAAAATAATAATGTCTTACTTGCTGCCAGTCGATTCCTTCAAAGAACGGATGATCTTTCAATTCTTGAGCTCTGCACGGCAGAGTTTATTAGTTTCAAAAAAGAAATATTAAAAAAAACAATAATAAGAAATATAAAAAAAATAATAATAACAATGACACTAAGCATTAAAAGAAGAATAATATTATGAACAATGATAATAATAATATAAATATAGTAGTTATATCATTATTTTGGTAGTTGAAATTTAGTTTATGAGAGCTTTATTGAAAAAATTATTCATTCCATGAAAAAATTCTTTGGACTACGCAAATAAGCTTAAAAGATTCAAAAAGTTGCCGGAAGTTTCAGACCGGAAATGCCTTAGTGATCTCGTGCAGAAGAATAACTAAGACTCGAAAATGTAGGAAAATAAAAGAATATTAAATGGAGGGATGTAGAATGGTTTTAAAAATGGTTATTATGGATCTACTACTATGGAAGTCCTTGGAGAATTGTCACTGAGCAATGAAGTCCCATTGGTCAGCAAAAAATTCATCAAATAAAAAAAATTATTTAACAAAAATCTCAAGAAAAAATTTCATACAACGAAAAAAATGCCCTCTAACAACGATACAATCATCCAATCTAGGTGCATTTCTTATCAGGCATCGCTAAGAACAACGAATAAGAATACACGGAAAATTTCCGATATATCACATGTGTAATCAATAAGAAATAATAACCTCCCTATTCGCCCCTCCCCTACCCACCCATTCGTCCCTTCCCTACCCGTCCTATTCCCCCTTCCCCAACCCACCCATTTCCTCGACACCCCATCCTCTCGGACACCTCCTTTCTCAATAATTCCTCCAACAGATGCCGCATGTCACCAGATACAGATTCTGTCAGTTCTAGATCCTGTGTGTGTGTGTGTTTGTGTGTGTGTATGTGTTTGTGTGTAGGCACGAGGTAAAATGACCTCCGTTAAATTTTTAAGTTTTCAAAAGTTCAAAGTTGAATTTTGTAATTGAAAAATGGTTTAAAATAATTAATGTAACAAGTTGATAATAATTTATTTCGAAAAATCTCATGTTGGATAAGTACAAAAGTTTAAAATAGTCTCATATCACACCGAAATAACTTAAAAAATTTTAATTAGTGATATAATTATTTAATGCATAAATAAAACTATGAAAAAGTATTCAAAATTTGGAAAAATCAAGTCTTTTAATACTAAATTTGGATGTAAACAAAATTGGCGGTCAAGCGATTAAAAGTATTAATTTTAATTGGCTGCAGGAAGAAAACTTCAAAATTTCAACGAAAGCCATCAACAAAAAGCCTAAATAAAGATTTCAAGAAACTTCGCCTAGCTGATTACTGGCAAGTCAAAAGAAGAACACCGCACGAGATCCATAGATAAACCGCTCTTTGCAGTTTAGTGCACCCACCTTATGGTGGATAAATGCACAAAAGAAGAAAGAAGTGTGTGTGTGTGTCTGTGTGTGGGTTTGTGTGAGTATTTGCAGATTTTTTCGGATTTTAAAGCGTTTATCAATATATGCTTTTGTTTGAGCACAACATCAAAAACTAAAAAAATGAGAAAGATGCATAACAAGACCGCAAGCAACCACCACTACCAACAATAGACCTCACCACTTCACACAAAACTACCCCAACAGCAGCCAACACCAGCCATCCTTAACAAAAAAACACACTACCACATGACAATCACCACCACTACTACCACCCATCCCACCACACCACCCACCAGATTAAATACCAGACTATCAGGCTCTCCACGCTCCTTACTCTTGTGTTGGCGGAATGGACTGTGTCTGTGGAAAATGGTCGTTAGTGGTGTTGTTATTATCATTGTTATTATTATTATTATTAATATTATTGCACGCTATAGTAGTTTCTCCATTGTTATTTTTTCATTCCTACCACCATTTCCATCTACCTCTACAACAAACTCCACCCATCTAGCCATTAAGTCCTGCCTACCCTCTCAAAAGCTTATAGATCATGCATCCGAATGAGAACCAATCAGCACTCGAGTCATATGCCATTCCCTTCATTAGCACTTCTGGTGCCATGTATCCGTGTGTGCCTCTGAGAATGTGTGTGTGTATGTGTATATGTGCGCGTGAGGGTGTGTGCATGTGAGTGTGAGAGTAAGAGGGGGTGTGCATGTGTGTGTGTGTTTGTATGAATGTGCGTGAAGATAATCTAATAATAGAATCTTCTTCCAAACCACATACACACTAGCATGGGGCTTTTTCTTGCTGAAGTCACAAGCCAATCCCAGGTCAGATATTCTCACGTGACCGTTCTCATCCAATAAGATGTTAGCTGGCTGTTTGTAATTAATATGATTGGATGGTTATTTTAATTTAAATAAAATAAATAAAAAAGATAATTACAATACAAAGAGATAATACTATTAATATTCATACTATTAAAAATCAATACCAATAATAATGTTAACAATAAAAAAAATAACAACAATAATGATAATAATAACAAAAATAATAAAAAAAATAACAATAATATTGATGAAAACTTGAAGTGTTATTGCTGCTATCATAAGGATAAGCACCCGAGACACAAACTTGTGGGCCATATCAGCTTAATCAAGCGTTGATGAATCGCTTGAAGCAATAAAAGCGCGAATAGCATTGAAATAATAAATTCAAATTAATAGATGTAATAATTCTTTGCTATTGTTGGCACCAAAACGAGTTTTCGCGCCATTTATTGACCTGGGTCGTTAGGTTGATGTTGTAATTTTAATTTTGGAGTTGCAACGAAACTGGTGTATCACAGTTCAATTGAAAATATACCGGGAAGTGATGAAAAGTACTGATGACAACAATAATGATGATGTTGATGACTACTATTAGTATTATTTTATTTTTATTATTATTATTATCAATATAATAATAATATTATTATTATTATTACTACCATTATTATATGATTTTTATCACAATTATTATTATTATTATTTTTACTAAAAAAAACACCTTGAGGTCCCGATAAACAACAAATCTCTTATGCATGTGTTCCAGGCCGAGTATTATCTCTGAGCAGTAGAAGCGGACCTGAAAAGAAGGGCGGTGATGGTGATGATGGTGGTGAAGGTGATGATGGTGGAGGTGATGAAGGTGATAAAGAGGATTATAATGATGATGGTGAGAATGAAGATGGCGATAAAGATAGTTATAATAATGATAATGGTTATGATGATGATGATTATGATGACGACGAAAAAAACAAAATACATGCGCAATTAAGAGATTGGGAACTAATGTGGTAATGACAACAACAGTGTTTTTCTGAACATGATAACAGCAACAAAAACAACAAAAACAAAAATAAAAATAACAACAAAAACAAACAACAAAAAAACAAAAACAGCAACACAATAACAACAACAATTATCCAACAACAACGCTAAAACAGCAGCAACAAAAAAATTATTAACTACTTTTCTGATGAAACCCACAGAAAATATGAAAATATTATATTCTCATAAAAACATTTTCAACAACAAAATTACTATTTTCTGCAAAAAGCTATTATTTTTTTGGCAACAGTATTCATATTTATTTTTAAAACAAATTCGTTATTATAACAGAAAAAATTCAAAGCCACTAAAGTAGGAAAAGACTAAAAAAGTTGCCGATTCTTTGAAAAAGCAACGAAATATTCCCAAACGACTGAAGCCTTATGAAAAACGTTGAATATAAACTACAAAAACAAAAATAATCGAAAAACATAAATAAAAAAAAAAAAACTATTAAACTAAACAAACAACCTTAAACCCGCAAACTCTTCAAAAAAAAACATAAAATAAGCAAAAATACTCCAAAAAAAAGATATCTAAAAAACTATTTAGAAAAACAAACCCCACCCACCCATTTGAAAAGCCATTAGACAAACAATAGAAAAATAAAACTCCATGGAAACAATATTGAATGAGAATGAAACAGTCACAAAATGATCAAAAAGCATGCAAAAAAATTTGACTGAAAACAATATAAAAAAACAATAACTAAAAACAAAATCGATAAACAAAAATACTAAATAAGAAAAAAAGCAAATACACAAAAACACTAAATAAAAACATAAAAACTAGGCAAAAATAAAAAACTATAAAAACTAAATAAAAACCAACTTCCGCTTCATTAAAGACGCCATGTTGGGAGAGATGGTAGTGTAGATCACCGCCATTCATAAGGTCGAGAATGAAACACAACTTCTCATTGGTCTGAAATGCATACGTCATGCAGACAATGAAGGGGGACCCCTCCTGAATTGGGGATGATGGGTTCGGTGAATGTGTGAGAAGATGAGGGTTGAAGAAAAGGGAAAGAGTGAAGGATTTAGGGTGGAGAAGTGTGAGTTGTTTTGGGAATAAATATGGGTGAGATAAAAAAGAAAAGAGGGAAATTTGGGGGTAAAAGTGGTGGTTGCAATGTGATGGTGGTTTCTCCAAAAGTGATGATGGAGGTTCCAGAGGTGAAGAGAGAGATGGTTTTTAAAGATTCAAATTAAATCAAATCAATTACGAGTATGATTATAGTGGCATTAACTTCAGGAGCCTCTAGACCATTGAGTATTATGAGCTTTGAATGCAAAATAACTAAATGCTATGTAATGTAATGTAAGGTGAGAAAAAATCGATAACCACAACACAAAGAACTTTATGAATGTGAAGTTCTCAGCATGACGTCAGATTAATATGAAAACAAGAGGAATTATTTAAAAGTAAATAGAAAGATTATAAGATATCTGAATGCATCACTGAGCTCAATCTTTGGTTTTCTAACAATCACCTCATGTTGAATCCTAACAAAAGCCAAGTGATGTTTGTCGGCAGTCCCATACTCCTTTCCAAATCCAATCTTCCCACTGAAGTAATCTTTGACGGCACTACTCTTTCCGTAACGTCCAAACTGAAGATACTAGGTGTAACTCTTGATTCTAGACTCAACTTTACACACTTTGTCTCTCAGATCATACAATCATCCAACTTTCATCTCCATGCGATCAGACAGGCACGCAAGTTCCTACCCTCTGACACTGCCGTTGCTCTGATCATCTCTTTAGTTCTTTCAAGGATTGATTACTGTAACTCTCTTCTTTGTCGACTCCCGAACTGTCTTATTTCTAAGTTGCAATCTCTCCAAAATCGCGCTGCTAAAACCGCTCTTCAAGCCGACTACTTTCCTTCATCTCACACCTGTCTTGATCGCCTCCATTGGCTGCCGGTCGTACTAAGAGCCCAGTTCAAGTTGCTATGGCTCACGGCTAACATCTTATATTTTAATCAGCCGGCTTATTTATATGACCGTCTTTCCATTAGACATACTCCTGAGTCTCTCAGGTCTTCCAACTCTGGTTTATGCCTACATCAGCCTGTCTCTTCTAAACCTTTCTTACATCGCTCCTTCTCGCATATTGCCCCTCACTTATGGAACTCTCTTCCACTTAATGTCCGTCTTTCACCTTCTCTTAAAATTTTTCGCAAGCGTTTAAAAACGCATCTTTATAGCCAAATTTCTTTCTCATAGCCCTTCTGATTAGAACAGCGCCTCTGCAGCAAACCTAGTTTGCAAACTGCGCGCCCTACAAATAAAAATAATAATAATAAAATTTTAGAACTCAGTCGTAACTATAGTAACGCACAAGTTTTTCAAAAATGAGTAGATCAATTAAGAGTTTGGGATTTTTTATTCATATAACAATGAAGAATATTCACAATTTTGTGTTAATTTCAGATTTTATTCTTCGAAAAATGAAGATTCCAAAGATACTTTATTTTAAAAAGACAATTGTGTAAATCAATTAAAAATGGATTTATAATACAAACCATCATATTTTATTACATATGGTGTATAATGAAGTCTTAGACTTTGTGGGATATTTAATGATGAAGAGGCTTTTAAATTGAACGTTGCTTAACTTAATTGATAAGTACATCAAGTGAATTTGTGAAAACCCAATAGATATATAGATAAAAATACTGTATTCTCATATAACTGATGAAATAATAAACGAATATTTGCGATAATATTCAAATGATAGATACTGTATTAAATCCCATGTGGGTTATACAGCAATAAAAAACTTTTGGGATAATATTATTGATAATTGTTGTATTCTTGTACAGCCATACATATGGGTGAAAAATAGCTGTGAGTAATTGAGAAATGTCAAAAAAGTGAGAAAAAAGTTCAAGCGATAGCAAATGTCAAAAAACTACTGCAAGGAAGCGTATATTGGAGGTGATGAGGATGATGGAATAGGTACAAAAAAGACATATGTAAAAGTGAAGATGACGATGTAGAAACGCATAAACCAAATGAAAGAAATAAGGTCAAAGTATTTACTTAATCAATTAAAAAAGCTATGTGAATGAAATTAATATATACTTTGTGATTGTTTCCCTCACCCTGGAGATGGTGAGGTAACTACAGAAAATAAATCTCAGGTGATGGTGAAAGCGACAGAGCTATAAAAAAGACGTATGTTCAAGTCAAGTTATTGGTGATGGACAAAAATGCATAATCAGATTGGAAACTATGAGTGTGTGTTTGTTTAGGGAAGTGAGATGGTGTTGAGTGGAATTTGTGTGTTAATGTGAAGATTGTTTGCGTTTTTTAAAAAATTATGGAAAGAGATGATGAATAGATAGATAGATAGACAGGCAGATAGATAGATAGATAGATAGATAGATAGATAGATAGATAGATAGATAGATAGATAGATAGATAGATATAGATAGATAGATAGATAGATAGATAGATAGATAGATAGATAGATATAGATAGATAGATAGATAGATAGATAGATAGATAGATAGATAGATAGATAGATAGATAGATAGATAGATAGATAGATAGATAGATAGATAGATAGATAGATAGATAGATAGATAGATAGATAGATAGAGGGGTATAGAGACCAACGTAATGTTTGTTTTGTAAATGCGTGGCATTTAAACTAGCTTTTCAATCTTTCTATGATGTTTATTTTTCTTATTTGAAAATAGAAATCATAATAACAATAATAAAAAAATAAAAAAAATAAAAATACTATTATTATTACTATTATCACTACTATTTAAATTATTGTTCAGCTTATTGTCATTGGAAACATATTTTTCGTTAATTGTTTCGCACTTCGTTTTTTTTTGTTTTTTCTATTTTGATTTCACTTGCCATTTTTAGTGCCTACTTGTTTTTCTTTGCTTTTCTATTATATTTGAATTTCTATGTATTTTTATGATCTTTTTTATTTCTATGTTATTGTTATTATTATTATTATTGAATTTATAATTATAAATATTTGTGAATTTTCAATCAAATTTTTATTTTACTAAATGACTCAGACGCTTATTTTTCCAATCATTTTTTTTGTTTCATACCTTTTAATCACTTTCAATAATTGAAGCTGAAAAAAAACCCTCAACACCACCTACAGCACGATCCCCATCACCACTCCATCCTCACCCAGCCCACGAACCCCAGTAGAGACAGATGCAAGCATGTTTCTTTCATTGAGGGCAAGTGTTTCACCGTTCTTCAGTTTTATCCTCTTTTTATCCAAGCATTTCATCGCATACCTGTGATTAAGTGGATGGTGGATGGATGATTAGATGGGTGGGTGGATGGGTTAAGAGATAGGTTGAGAAGTGGATGGTTGGATGAATGGATATTCGTTAATATATAAATCGATCTGTAGTTAGCTAGACGGATTAATTGGCGATTGAAAGAATAAAAAACCTTACGCATACAAAAAATTCCAAACGAACAAACACACAAACAAACACACATACATCTTGCCAGTGTCAGCCTTCCGACACCCGTAAACCTCTCCGAATCCTCCCCTCCCTATTATGCGGTGCACACTGAAGTCGTTCATTGTTAACTGAATGGGTGATATTGGTGTGGTGTGGTGGGTGGTGGTGTGGTGAAAGTAGTGTAGTGAGTGTGGTTTGGTGGTAATTAGGGTGTTGTGGAGAGTGAGTGAGTGGTGTGTAATAATGAAAGATGGTGCGGGTGGGTGGGAATGATGGTGGTGCGGAGAAGGTGGAGTGGTAAGGGTAATGATGAAAGTGGCAATAGTGGAAGTAAGGGTAGTGAGAGTGGCGGGTAGATGATAGTGGTTTAAAAATAAAAAGCAAAAAAAAGTAAAACTGACAGAATAAAAAACATAAAAAAAGAAAATTTAAAAAAACAATTCTAATAATAAAAAAAAACGAAAAAATAAATAAGAATAAAAAAAACATAAAAAGAATTCCCACTTGAATGTTGAGTTCCAGATTCTTCCATTGACAAAAGCGAGTGTATTTGTCACTATGTTGAGGCGTTATTATTATTTTATTATTATTATTATTATTATTATTATTATTATTATTATTATCACCTTTCAAGGAATTTATCGAAGAGACGACTTCTCAAAAACTCTTTGATCTCATTAATGTATGGCTGGTTGGTTTGGGTGGGGATGATGATAACGAAAATAGTAGTGATTATAATAATAGTAATAATAATAACTATGATAATAATAATAATAAGAATAAGAATAATAAGGATTAGGATAATAAAATAATTATGACGTTTATATTAAAAAACTAATTCTGAAAATAATAATAATAAAAGTAATAAATATAGCTTTAATAATAAATAGTGGTATTTAAAAAAAACAAAAAAATATTAACAACAGTTTTATTCTTATTTCCCATAAAGAAACTTATTGAACAGGGAATTTTTATATAGTAATAATTATCATTATCTTTTTATCGGAGTTATAAATGTGATGGACGTCTGGACGATAATAAGATAAGATTCTAACGTGCGCACCATTAAGCAAAGAGCAGCAATAGTAAAAGAAAGAAGAAAAAGCTAAAAATAGAAATATTGGTTGGAAAAGATGTGGAAAAGTTGATGATGCGTTTGTGGATGGTGAAAAAGACGATTTTAAAAGAAAAATTCATAATGAAAACCCATTGTTAATTGTGAATAATATCTATTTTTTTGAGGAAAATAAATAATAATAATAATTATTATAAGAATAATAACAATAATAAAAATAAAAATAATAATAATAAACACGATACAAGAAGTTTATTATAGTTATGTTTAATTCTAATTAACTTCGTAGATCATTATTGTTATTATTATTACTAATAAATCTTCATTAATTTATTTACATTCATATAGCACGCTTTTCATATAAAAAAAAACAAAATACATTTTTTTTTTGTTGGAAAAAATAAAAATTATTGAAATCTGAAAATTTTATACAAAGTGAAAAAGTTCCGAAAAAATTTTAAACTAACTGAAAATTTGGGTTAGAAAAACAATTGTGAAAACAAATACAGCCAACAGTGAAACAATACAAATAAATTAACAAATTTGGAAAAAAAGCAAAAAAATAATATTCAATAAAAATCATAAAGAAAAATTGTAAAAAAAAAATTAAAAAAAAATTATTTAAAAAAAATCAATAAAAAAATGAATTGCGTACTTCGAAAATGTTGGCGGGTAGTTTTTTTGTTTTTTGAGCTGTTATTAGAGCTTCGTGAGCCTGGAAAAAAAATAGAAATAATAATAATAATCATCATCATCATCATCATAATAAAAAAGTATAAAAGTACTAATAACATTAAAAATAAAAAAAATAATATAAAAAAAATCATAAATGATACCATGTCAATCGCTTCCTTGGAGTATGACTGCAAATAATATCATGATGATAATAACGAAAAAATAATTTAATGAATAGAAAAAAAGAATAATAATAATATTAAGAATTATTATAAAAATTATTATTTATTAATCTATCTAAACGCCCTTCTCAAACCACCCCCCCGCCAAAAACTAACCTCTCCCCCTAACTACCACCATTCCATCCATGACACTTTATCTTATTATACTAGACAGCCACATCGGCCCCACCACACACATTTCTTCCCCCCTCCACCACCACACCTCAACTTTCTTCCACCACACACCACCATCTCACCCTCACCACACATGCCCAGCTCACCCTCATCCACCCTCACCACGCACCACCATCTCAAACTTATAAACCCTTCCATCTTTATTCAACTATCCCACTCTTAACACACACCACTCCACCATCCCACTTTCATACATCATACCACCACCCCACCACCTCAACTTCACCACACACCATTCCACCATCCCTACCTCATCACATACTAATCCACCCTCCCAACCTCACCACACACCACTCTACCATCCCAACTTCACCACCTCACCATCCCAATTTCACCACACACCACCTCACGATCCCAACCTCATCATACACCACCCCAACCTCACCACACACCATCCCAACCTCACCACGCACTACTCCACCATCCCACTCTCACCAAGAACCACCCCAACCTCCCAACCTCACCACACACCACCTCACTCTTCCAACCTCACCACACACCACCTCAACCTCCCAACCTTACCACACACCACCTCACCATCCCAACCTCACCACACACCACCCCACCCTCCCAACCATTCCACCCTCCCAACCATTCCACCCTCCCAACCATTCCACCCTCCATACGTGCTCATGAGATAGTAACTCCTTCATTATAAACTGATCATAAATATCCTTCGCAGCTTTGATCCTTTCCTCATCCGTGTCCATGTTCTCAAATTTCTTTATCTGTGTGTGTGTGTGTGTGTGTGTGTGTGTGTGTGTGTGTGTGTGTGTGTTTGTTTGTTTGTGCGTGCATGTGTGGAGGGGTGAGTGTGTGTATATGTATTTATATATAAGCATTACCAATTGAAACATTCATAAACAAAACTCCAATTATCGTCCAACAAAGAACCAATACAAACTAATAATTTCATAGAACAGAGAACAAAAAGAGGAGATATTTATTTTTCATAGTAAAAAAAGCTTGTTAATTTTTGTTCTTTGGCGAAAAGGCTATCTTATTGGTTTTTAGTTATTCAGCTACATTATTATTGGTTGGAGACGTATAGTTGGTTAGATCTACTTTTAAATGACCTATTTATAGCTTTCTGAAGAGTTTTTTCTGTTTTTAATGTTTTTCACCATTTTTTTATTTTTTCATCTTTATTTTGTAATTTTTCTTCATTGAAGGTTTTTTATTTTTTTTTTACAACCATCATCATCGTCATCATTACCACAACGATCACAACCACTATTCTTACCATCCCTATAACGATCGTTTTCATTATCACCATCACCATCATCATCATCGTCATTATCATATTCATCATCACCCCCATATAAAATGTTCTATTGACATTGAATTCATCCTCTTGTATTCAACGGGGTTCCGGCCATTTCCTTCGTTTATTTGTTTTCCATTCATCCATGCAGTCATCTATCTAACTATTGACCAATCTAATTTCCAACTAATTCATCAACCCATTTCTCGAACTACTCGTTCAATCAAACTACCAACATCTCTACTCACCCATCCATCCATCCATCTACCCATTCACTCACTTTCACATCCATCCATCCATCTACTCATTCACTCACTTTCACATCCATCCATCTATCCATCCACTCATCCATTCAGCCATCTATCCATTCACTCACTTACATCCACCAATCTATCCTTCCACTCATCCATTCACTCTCTACCCATCTATCCATCCACTCTCTCACCCATTCATCCATCCACCCACAACTCACCTCTTCATAGAAATTTATTTGCGGTACAGGTTCTTCACACACATTCTCACAAAAGTCTTTGAATAATAAAAAACCTGGAAATATTTATTATTATTATTACTATTATTGTTTTTTTGTTACTATCACTTTATTTTATTTTTATTTTTCAATATTTTCGGTATTTTTTTCTGTTATTAGTCCAAACAAACACTATCATCGTTGTCACAATTTCACTATTTTACTTTGTTGATGTCAGCTTACACTCTCATTCCAACTCATAATAATATTTTTTCTATTATTATTATTTTTTTTTATTTTTTTTAGCATTATTATTTAAAATATTATTATTTTAGTATTATTAATTAATCTATTATTATTTTAGTATTATTATTTAATCTATTATTATTATTCTTTTGATCATTGTAATTATTATTTTTTTTTCTATGGATTACTACGTTTCATATTAGTTGCGTCATCAATCATTAATGACATCATAACCGTAAGAAAATTATCACAATAATAATAATAAAAATAGTATTAAAAATAATATATCATAAATATAGTAACAATATAAAGAAAAATAATGCATTATAAGTAAGGTAACAAAAGTAAATAAAATATGATAATAATGAAGATGATGTCATTAATGATATTTGAAAATCGATAAAATTAAAATTATACGAATAATGATACAACAAAAAAAATAATAAAAATATTAACAATAAAAAAAATAATAAAAATATTAACAACAAAAAAAATAATAAAAATATTAATAACAAAAAAAATATTAAAAATATTAATAAAAAAAAAAGAAAAATATTAATAACAAAAAAAAATAATAAAAATATTAACAACAACAAAAATAATAAAAATATTAATAACAAAAAAAATAATAAAAATATTAACAACAACAAAAATAATAAAAATATTAATAACAAAAAAAATAATAAAAATATTAATAACAAAAAATAATAAAAATATTAATAACAAAAAAAATAATAACAATATTAACAAAAAAAATAATAAAAATATTAATAACAAAAAAAAAATAAAAATATTAATAACAAAAAACACACAAAAACTACAAATACTTAAAATGATGAACGCAGCATTATTTAGAGATAAAAATATAAATAATGATAATAACAAAAAAACAACATTAATAAGAATAAAAAAAATAATAAAAATGATAAAAAAATAACAATAATATATATGAGAATAGTAATGAGATTGGCGCAAAATTATGCATTCCTTGTGGAAATCCACTTTTAAGCTGATTAAAAATTGAAGCGATTATTATTATTATTATTATTAGCGATGATGATATCTTAATGCAGAACGTTTGTGCTGATTATTTTAACAACATGCTTGAATCTGTCAAACCAAACTCGAAAGTTTTTTTGGAAAACTGCCAACTGCATCCTACATAGATCTCCTCCTTCTCCGCCACACAGCTCTTCAGAAGCTATCAACCTTGTGAATACCTTTAGTAGCTTTTTTAAAAAGAAAATCGCTCTTATTCACAAAATTTTGCCAACGTCTATTTTGCGCTGCACAGACCCTATTCTACCAAACAATCGAATACCACTCTCTTATTTTTCATTTGTCAGTGTTGAAGAAGTGAGTAGGCTAATTCGCTCTTTACCCAACAAATCTTCTCTATTAGACTTAATCCCCACATCCTTGTTTAAAACGCTTTTCTCACCTCTTTGCTCCAATAATTTCCAAACTTACCAACTTGTCTTTTTCACAAGCAATATGCCTCCTTTAAAACAGCACAAGTTCTCTTTTTGCTTAAGAAAGGCAATTTGGATCCTACCATTCCTTCGAACTACCGTCCTATTTCTAACTTGAGCACCATTTCAAAAATTATCGAAAGACCCGTTCTTTTCAGAATAACTTCTCACGTTTCATCATTTCCTAATTTCAATCCTTTCCAATCAGCATATCGCAAGCACCACTCAACAGAAACCACACTCTTACGCATCACTGACAGTCTTCGCAACATCTGCGCTACTGGACATGCGGCCGTTTTGGTTTCACAAGACCTTTCTGCTGCTTTTGACACTCTCGATCACAATATCTTAATTGATATTTTGAATAGACGCTTCAATATTTTTGATCTCGCTCTTTCTTGGTTTCGCTCTTACCTTTCTCAAAGTTCTCAGTTCGTTAAAATGGACAATTTCTCTTCTCTTACATCACTCAACTCAGGCGTGCCGCAATGCTCCGTTCTGGGACCAATCCTCTTCTCTCTTTATATGTCACCCATGTGTAGCATTATTGTACAGCACGACTTGCTTTTTCACCAGTTCGCTGATGACATCACTCTTTTCACCGGAGTCTCTCACCCAGATCCTAGCCCCACTTTCCTTAAATTATCCAGTTGTCTTTCCGCTCTAAACTCCTGGTTTTCCCAAAGCCAACTGAAACTAAACCCTACTAAGAGTGAGGTGATGTTTGTCGGCAGCTCTCGTCTTTTAGCAAAATACAATCTCCCTTCTGTGGTAACTTTCGACGGCACCACACTTCCTATCTTCCAAGCTCAAAATCTTAGGTGTCACCTTAGATTCAAATTTGAACTTTGCTCATTTTATTTCTCAAATAATCCAATCTTCCAATTTCCATATCTATGCCATAAAACAAATACGCAAATTCTTACCTCTTTCCACTGCTAATGCCCCCTTTATCTCACTAGTTCTTTCCAGATTAGACTACTGTAATTCTCTCTTTTGCGGGCAGCCAAACTATCTTTTATGCAAACTTCAAGCCCTCCAAAACCACGCGGCCAAGACGGTTCTTCAAGCTGATTATTTCAGCTTTTCCAGCGACTGTCTTGATCGTTTGCACTGGCTACCTGTTTCTCAAAGATGCAAGTTTAAATTACATTTGCTCATTGCATGCACTCTCAAGCTTGAACAACCTGCTTATCTTTTTGATTTTCTGTCAATCAGACACACACGTCAACCACTCAGATCCTTGCACTCTGGTCTCCAGCTTCATCAACCTGTTTCTTCAGGCTTGTTTACTAGTCGCTCTTTCTCACCAGGCTCCACGTCTGTGGAATTCACTTCCTTCTAACTTGCGCTCATCGCCTTCTCTCATAAACTTTCGTAAACTTTTGAAAACTCACTTATACCATAAACATCTTCAGTCATAATCTCTTACAAACCTTGAGCGCCTCTGAAACAATCTTGAATTGATAACTGTGCGCTATAAAAATCTTAATAATAATAATAATAACAATAATAATAATAATAAAAATACCATGCGATTTTGCCGTAATATGAGATATTTATTGTTTGTATTATTATTATTATTTGTTTTTTTTTAACATTTTTTCATTTTTTGTGTTATTGTTTTTTTTTCAAATATCTTTTCATTTTGAATAATAATTTTCTTAATATTTTCTTTTTATTAATTTATTATTTTTTCGAGTTTTTCACTTCTGTTATTTTTATTATTAATTTTTTCTATTTTTTTTCAAGTATTTGTTATGATTAAATTTCTATTTGATTTTTCTAGAATTATATTACTTGCACTACTACACCAAATACTACTACCACTACTACTACTAATAATAATAATATAGTAGTAGTAATAAAAATGATAATAATAATAATAATAATAATAATAATAATAATAATAATACAAACCATCATCATGAACATTTTCTACATAATCTTAAGTTTATATGAAATCCATTTTTATCAGATTATAATTTATTTATTATAAATATATTTCCATTTAAATATAATTTAATCATTAAAATAATGTTATTTCCATTCTTAGCATCATTTTCCATCATGATGAACTCTCGCAAAACATCATTCCAGACAGAATCTTTCGATTCAAAATTTGTATATTTACCAATTGCGAGTGGAATTAAAAACCTCGAATTAAACTCCCGAGTTTAATTTTTTTTGTGTTTAATTGAAAATCTAATAAGGCGAAAAAAAATGCTGAAGATCAATGCGAGATTTTGGTTTTTGATGTTTGATGAAAAAAGCGTATTTTTAAATGTGGTGTTATTTATTAGTGAATAAAAAAATATTATCGTTATTATAACTATTATTTTTATTTCTATGATTATATATTGTGAAGATGAGAATGATGATAGTGGGAAAAAAAAAAATAAAATAATAATAATAATACCAAAAATCATGATATAAAAAAACAATAGTAAAAAGAATAGAAAAATAAATTTAAAAAAAAAAGAATAATAATAAAAAGTTACTGTTTTTGTTTTCTCATTCCTACTCAAGCATAGTGATTGCGAAACAAAGGATTTACGGCCTATTTAAAAACAAAAAAAAATTTAACCATAAAAAAAAATTAAAAAATTGCATAAAAAATAATAAAAGGGAAAAAAATATTATAGAAAATGTTGGTAAAAATAAGCTTGGATAAAATATCAGTGATATAAGGAAGGACAAGTGAAACAATTATGGTGTTATTGGATATAATTTCAGAACACTAGTAAGTTTATTAAGATGCGGAGCTTGTCGTTAACAACGTTGTTAACGAAAAGCTCCGCATCTTAATAAACTTACTAGTGTTCTGAAATTATATTCATTTTACGGTTTGGCTTTTGAAAAAATCATTGTAATATTATTAATACTGATGATGATAAAAGTAATAAAGAAAATAAGAAAAATGATAATAATAATAATTATTATTATTATTATCATTATAAAAATAACAATAATGATAATAATAATAAAAATAATAATAATAACAGTAATCACAATAGAAACTTATACATAGAAACGTAAAGAAAACAAATTCAACCAATCAAGAAAGTTTATCGCGGGGTTAAGCTCTATATAAATCTATCTTAAAACGTATGTGTGTGTGTGTGTGTGTGCGTGAGTGTGTGTGTGTTTAAACATAAATCTTTTTTTCCAGGTTTTTTTTACAGGATGCGGACAAAATGGATAGGTTGTGAATTTCCAAGTTTGAGTTAGCAGTAAATATATTTACACACACACGAAAAACAAACAAACAAACAAACACACACACACAAACCAACGTTCAAAAACATCAATGAAAACAAAGGTACATACTTTAAAACAAACACATATATAAATAAACTCGTGTTTATCCAATGTTTATTGCCATCACTTTTTTTAAAAAAATTTCTCCATCTTTTCCTGTCTCAATATAGTTAATTGAATCATAAAAAAAAATAAAAAATAAATGTCTCAACACAGTTAATCTATTTGTATAAAATCTAGTTTTGAGATCATCACCCACCATGTAAGAGAGGGACTTCCTCGTTTACGCACTTATACAATAAAATTTATAGTATATACATATAGATGCATGCAAAGATGAATGCAAAAAAATTGATATACAAAAAAATCAGAAAATACACATGTGAAAACAAAAAACGCGTGTTTTTAGAGAATATATTTTTTGTTTTCTAATACAAATTAATTAATATCTCAACAAAACAAACTTGGTTTGATATAAGACTTAATCTTTTTGGATCATTCCATTTCATGATTAACAATTTTTTCGGATCGAAGTTATTTTTGCGAGGATTAAGGTGACAGGTAAGGGTATTTGGAGAACCAACAAACTTGCAAAAATATTTTTTTGAAATTATATTTCAGGTAGATTCATGGATGGATGTGATGGTGGTGAAAATGATGATGGTGGAGATGATGATGATGACGATGATGATGGTTGTAGTGATGATGCTGCGAGTATCTCTCTTGATGTCTCTACTATTATAGCTATTCTAATCAAAAAATATTTTTAAAAAATCTTAAATAAAATTTATGATAAAGCATGCGGAGAAAATAAGAGTGATAATAAAAGTTATTGGAATATAAATAAAAACAACGTTAATAACTATTATAACAATAACAATAGTAATAATAATAACAAAAAGAATAATAATAACAACAAAATAAATAATAATAATAAGAATAATAATAATAATACAAATAATAGTAATAATATCTTAATGCGCTAATGAAACCTCGATTTTGGGCAACTGATGGCCGACTTACGTATACACTTACAATGATAAAATAATATTATATAGCACTAAGTCATGCGAGATGAAATATATTTTTTTTTAATAAATTTTATTCATTGAAATCTCGAACTGATAAACATAGTGAAAAACAGTAAATCATTAAGTGACTCAAGTAGATAGAATTTTGAAGATAAATTTAAGTGTTGTCATTAATTTCTTTTGCACTATGTTGAGCTCGCCCTCCACAGACCAAACAAAAAGCTTTTCCACACTGAGATAAACACACAATCCCTTCAGTTTGGCAACATTGTTCGATATTTTTGAGTTTTTAATTATATCAACGAATAGGAAAAGGTTTTTGGAATGACTAGTAATCACTTGAAGACCAATGAAATTATCCAATTTCAAGCGCTCCTCCCATTCTTCCCTTTTCATCACATACTCCATCTGGATAGCTTGATATAGAGCAGAATCGAAGTTCTTCTATCGACTCAGCACACACACGCGCATACACGTCACATTCGATCTGGGATACAAAAAAAATCCAAAACTTTTTCTATGCCTCCCGTATTATGATTCCTCCATTGAAAAATATGCAAAAGCAAAGGATCATTACCAAGAAATTGGTGAATATTACCGTTATTATTATTCTTATTGTTCTTGTCATATGCTTTTTTATTATTAGTTTTATTATTATTGTTCTTTATTGGTTTTTTGTTTTTATTAAGTTTATTATTATTATATTCATCATAATTAGTAGTGTCATTGCTTAAGATGTGAGTTGGATTATTATTATTTTTCTTATTATCTCTATTTCCATTATTAACTCTATCATTATCTTTGTTATTATTATTTCTATTATTATCTCTATTATTATCAGTACTATTCAAACACATATTTTTAAAAGTAGAATTGATGCTATTGTGATGAGATGTGTCACTATGATCGTTATTATCCATAGTATTTTTATTATTATTGTTGTTAATATTAATAAACTTATCATTATGGTTAATATTATCATTATTATTATTAACATTATTTGTATTAAAATGCTTATCATTATTGGTATTATTATCAACTGTGCAGGAGTCAAAAATATTGTTGTTTTCATCCGTATACACAACTGCCTTTTCCATAATATGTTTGGAGACTTGATCTTTGAGGGTACTGGACATCACATGGTTCAGATGGTATGTCTCATATACCATGGTGGGCTTTTCTTTGAAGTGAAAAGCTACATAAGCTTTGAATTCAAAATGATCTGCTAAAGTTTCTTTCTTTTTCTCAAACTTTTTCTTCAATCGTTCTTTCACTGTCAATTTTCTTTCATCCATTTTAATTAAAAATTTTTTCTCTAAAGTTTTATGTTCATTTTACAAGTTTTATAGAGTTATGTATAGGTTTTTTTACTTTAACTGTCTAGTATTCTACTTATTTTCCATGTTAAAGATTGGAATCTTCAGTGTTTTAGGTTTCTTGTTGTAGTTAATTATATTGTAAACGTAATTGCTTTGAAAATATTAATCAATCATGCACAACACATAAAAACTTTTCCAATAATGTTTTGATTTGATCTTTTTCTGGAACAAATAAGGAGTTAACAGAGGAGTGGACATATGTAGAGGATTTTTTGACATTTCAACTAATTTCACCAGTATTTTTATTGGGATGATACAGTTCAAGTGATTTTGCGAGCTTTTGAATAAGACTCATACCGTAATTTGAACCTTTCTATCTATCTATCTATCTATCTATCTATCTATCTATCTATCTATCTATCTATCTATCTATTTATCTATCTATCTATCTATCTATCTATCTATCTATCTATCTATCTATCTATCTTTTTAACTATCTATCTATCTATCTTTTCAACTATCTATCTACCTACCTATCCATCTATCTATCTATCTGTCTTTTTAACTATCTATCTATCTATCTTTTTAACTAGCTATCTATCTACCTATCCATCTATCTATCTATCTATCTTTTTAACTATTTATCTATCTATCTTTTTAACTAGCTATTTATCTATCTATCTATCTATCTATCTATTTATCTACTTATTGAATCAGAAGCACCAAAAAACAAACTATGATTAAAAGAAATAATAAAACTACTAACAAAAAATAAACATAATGATAATAATAATAATAACATAAACAATAATAATAAATAAATTAAAAGTGAAACATAAATAGCATAAAAAAAATTGCAATACAATCGGCATCCGCTATTTGACGTCCGCCATTGTTGTTTTTAGGCAGTCTGTTGCTATCTATTGTCGCCCAACAAAGAAATAAAACATATATTCCGATATTAATTAATGTTTTGTGGAAATAACCAGGAACACCAAATGAATATTTATACAGTTTTTCTCAAAAAAATCCGTTTTCCGTCAAATACGTGTTGGATTCAAGGTCAAAGGAAGTTTTGACACTTGGCTATTTCTATGACTTTTATATTCAGCAGTGAATTGTTTGAATTATTTGAATATTGCTAAAAAAATCCGACGAGAATTTGACCTATTTTTTAAACCCCCGTGTGAAAATTGGGCCAACCGACCATTTGTGAAATATCTAAACATTTTTCTTCTAAATTGGAAATACCGATGAAAAATATATGTAAAAATTATTAGACAGATGAATGCAAAGTGTTGTTCACTGATATATAAACAGAGCAAGAAAAACTCAAAAAAAATCAATAAACACTCAGTTAGGAAGTGAAAGCATCAAAAATGCCGCTTTCGAAATGGAAAGCTTAGAAAAAATAACAAAATAGAAAATAATAACAGAAATTAGAAGTATAAAATATAATGGAAAACTGAAAAAACTATAATAAAAAATGAAGTTATCAAAACAAAAATAAAACTAAAAAAAAATAAAAAAAAACACATTTAAAAAAAAGTAGAAAAAATTTAAAAAATAACAAACAAATAACAAAAATAAATAAAAATAATAAATAAATGAAGAAAAAACAAATAAAAAAAAATAGAAAAAATAAAACAAAAAATTACAGCAAAACAATCAGCACTCACCTAGTCTCTGGTTGAAAATTTTCTCAAACGATACTTCTCTGTTCTTCTCTAAATGTTTCTGCATCACACTGCGAATACTGTTGTGTGTGTGTGTGTGTGTGTGTGTGTGTTTGTGCCTTCCTACAATTAATACATCAACTCATAAACTTTAATATGTATTCCGAACAAAGTATATTGGAAAAAACCAATTAAAAACGACCAAAATAGTAAAAAAACAAGGTGAGATTGGTTGTTTTTATTGCATACACCCACAAAGCTTGAACCAATAAGCCCCGCCATCAAATCACTTCAAACTATTCTCCAAGTTAACCAATCATATTGCTTCATTACACTTAATTGACTTTAAAGTTATTATTATCATCAGTGTTTTTATTTCTATTCTTATTATTTTTATTAGTGATATTAAATTATTATTATTATTGATATTTAATTATTATTATTATTATTATTATGATATTATTATTATTATTTATTCTATTATTATTATTAAATTATTTGTATTATTATTCGTGACATAACTGATTATTGTATTTTTTTATTATGCTTATTATTTCTTCTTTATTTGGTAATTTTTTGCTTTTAGTGCTGCCTGTATTCTTAATTTTATCCTATATTCATTTTTAATTCTCTGCTCCGAGGAGCAAGGTTAGTGAATAGGTATAAAGTTATGGCTCGCAATTTAAATTAGATTTATTTTTGAAGTTTATGATGCTTAATTTATGTGTGTTTGTGTATTCATGCGAATTTAACTAAATTGATCGCTGAGAATAATTTCTAAAAACAACAAAGTATTTAAAACCTTCTACTTTAAGTGGTATGTGTACGCTTATATAGACACACAAACACAAAGACACGCACACACACACACACACACACACACACACACACACACACACACACACACACACACAAACACACGTAAGCGAACAAAGCCATCACGAAAGCATCGACAAGAATGTTTGTGTAAAAGTTAATTGAAATTTCGAGTGCTTTCAAATTACAAAAATACTCTAGTGCTCAGAACGGAATATTATAAAATATTAATACGTCATCCTCACCTCAACTATTTGTACATTGCAGAATTTATTTTTTTTTAATTATTTATTATTAATTTTTTATCATTAATTTATTATAATCAATTTATTATTATTAGTAATTTATCATTTTTATTTATTTATTATTATTCTAATGATTATATTGTCTTTCAAAGACATCTTATGTACCTTTTTCATTCAGATTTTCGCGATTATATTTTTAAATAATGAGAAAATCTCTAGACACATTTATTTTTTAAACAGGAACTAAAAGTTTCCATAAGTACAACTTCATTATGATTTATTATTTTTTTTATTGCGTTTTTTTTTTCTTTTTCATTATTAATATTATTATGAAAAAATTATTTTCACAATTTTTTTATTTCATTATTAATATTATTATGAGTTCATTCTGATTATTGTGTACTCACCATTATTTTTTTTTTCTTTTTCAATTACATTATTTTTATTGTTACACACAAAACCACTCAACGCTAAAAATTTTTTTATCCGAAAACTATAGGGCTTTTAGTCCACAGAGTGGTATTTTAAGATGTTTACTCAAAAATAGATAAAAATTTAAGTGCCTCATACGTTAGTGATTTCTGACTTGAAAACATTTTTTTTTGTTTTTCATAATTTTTTTTTATTAATTTTTCATTTTAAACTATTATTTTTTTATTGATTTTTTATGTTAGAGTTTATTCCTTCATTTTAATTACGTTTTGTTCAATTCTTTAGTATTATTTCCTTTATTTTTTCTTCTCATTACTCTTACATGTTATAATAGTTTTTTTCCCATTATTTTCAAATAAATTTATCCTTCAGTTCTCCTTGATTATTCAATAATAGAAGAATTTACATCAAAATCTGTATAAATGTTCTACAATTAAAAGGAAATTTAAATACTAGAAAAGGTCATCATCATCATCATCATCATCATCACCACCACCATCATCATTATTATTTTATTGGAAAATTTTTGCAACTTTTGTTGTTATTGAATTTATTATTATCATTATTATTATTATTCATTAACAAGAATGATGTGTCTTCCGGGAATTCAATTTCAAAACAAGTAGTTTTGAAAAATAATTTAAAATGCAAACCCATTCTAATTATAAAACTTTAGATAGGAATAAAACAGAAAAAATTATTATTCTTTTATTTGGATGTTTCTAATTATATTTATTTACATGATCAAATGGGGAAAATGCAATAATAATAATAATAACAATAATAATAATAATGACTATATTTTTTAATGATTTCAATGATATTCATGTGTAATTCGATTTGCATGTGTACAAGTCTGTGTATGGATGTGATTTGTGGATAGCTTTTAAATTAAAGTAAAAAAAAGGCTATACAAATAATATGAATAAAATATGAAAAAAAAACAATAACAAAAATAATAACGATAATAATGATGCCTATAATATAATGTGTATTAAAAATAGAGTAGAATAACAGTAATTGGAAATTTGATTAATAATTAGTCTAGTTATTCGAATACTGATTGCCCTAAATCTTATATATTCATATTGAAACAACCAATGGTCGGCTTACATACATAAATAATTGCCTGTTATAATTAAAGATATAAATAGAACCGAATATATAATTAACTTGTTTTCAATTGTAATTGAGGTGGTAAAACTTAGGTAGATTTGTGTTTGTATCTAATTTTAACAACGTTTAAGAACATTGATACAAAATATCAATATTTCTATTATTAGTATTATTAATATTAATAATAGTATAATTATAATTTTTATTTTTTTATTAATATTGGTAAAAGAAAACAAACTATTAGAAGAATTTGATCAGTTAATATTTTTATTAGTAATTAAACTTTTAAAACATCAATTGAGGATTCATAAATTTATTTAAAATAAACCTTCATTTTCAATAAAACGTTAGCATGCCTACACAAGATGTCTCTGAAAAATTATATTGTGATTAGTATTTTAATACTATCAAAATTAATTTTTTATTGATGCTGTGATTAGTAATGCAAAATTTAAATTTTATGATTCCCATCCATGTTCCACTTAGACTCCATCTTGATTCACAACCAATCTATTTATTTTCTTGATCTTCATATTCCATCAGCCCATGTACCTCCATGCAGGTTAGAAACATACCCTATCTTCCTCGAAGTAAATGCAGGTTAGATACATACTCTATCTTCATCATCAGACTGTTAGTGTTGGTCCTAGGATGCTTTTTTTGGTAATGAAGAACTTTGCTTCAACTGAATTTTTTGCTAGTTAGCTACTTTGTTTTCTAAACCCATAAAAGAAATTCAACTTAGCTCGGACTGGCAGTCTAGAAAATTACTTCAAATAAAATCAACTTTTTTATAAATTACTCAATTATAGTATCAATAACCTAGGCCAACTGCTGTCAACTTCAGTTACTGGGACATGTACAGCAGTATAATCTAATTAGATTGATAATAATATATTTGTGGAACTCATTGGAGATCTTTTCATGGTGAGAGTTGGACATATTTATTTTTTTTCATGTTATATTAACATTATCAATATATTTAATATTTTTTTTGTGGTTAGTATTAATATTGTTATTAGAATTATTATTATTTTTATCATTATCAATAATTTTTTTATTATTCTCATTGTTTTGTTTTTATTAATAATATTGTTATAATAGTACAATTTTGTCTTCATTATTATAATTGAAATTATGGATATCCAAAGTTAACTTAAATTCCCAAGCACACAGAAAGCAGATAGTGTGAAATTCTTATTCAAATTTTATTTAAAATCAATTAAAATAATTAATGTTATGAACACAAAAGCACCCAAGCAGCTGGTCTATATTGAAATCTAATCAATCATTCCTCGAGGGATGAGCATTTGTGCTGAGAAAAATTCTAGAAGTTGACCTTCATGGCTGATTTTTTGGTGTTTGATTGAATGGGTTTTGTAATTTCAGATTTTTCAGTTTGGGTTAGTCAATTGGTGGATAAATTATTTTTTGATACATTATCATCATTCATTTGTTCACTTCAATCAATTATAATGAGAAAAAAATTAAATAAAACAGCCATGAAGAGACTAAATAAACAAGAAAGCCATGAAGAGACTAAATAAACAAAAAAGCCATGAAGAGAGACTAAATACAACAAAAAAATCCAGATATGAACCTGGAATCTGGAAGTAGTATTTTCTTGCTGGCTCTCGCGGCTGGTGTGGATTTGGACTTTTCCATCGCCATCAGATAACTCACGTCCGCCAGTACTGCCTCTAGATCCGCCATTGTTCAGATCGATTTTGAAGTCTTTCAACAATTTGAAACGATAATTGACTAGTTTTATGACTTTATATTTACAATTGTTAGTTTTTTTCAGTGTGTGAAATCGACAAAAATCCGCAAGAGTGTAACAACTAGTATTAACTTTTAAAAATGTTTAAACACCTAACTATACTATCAGACGATTATTAATTCCTCAGAGTTAACTGAAAATAACTCCAAATTTAGAAACATTTGAAATGTTTATGATTCTACAGAGATAAAAATCTTCGCAAATTACGACGAAAAGCTTCATACTAATTATTCTTATGTTAATTTATCGTTTGTAGTCAAAACTTGCAGACTTTAAATAAACTTTTTGATATTTTTTAACAAATAATTTCAAATTTATGTAAATTCAAACCAAACTTAACTGAATTCTAATTACATTTGAAGTCATTGCATTATAAAGTTAAATATCAGCTTTGTATATAAACGCTTTTCTAAAAAAGTTCAAAACCAATTTATTTCTCAATCAAAATTGTAAATAAAATTCAAAATAATTTTAATTTGTAGTTTGTTTTAGTATATAGTTGGATTGTAATAAAAAGTGTTCAGTTCGTGCACACAAATGTACAACACACATCTAGTTTCGTTTTTTTTTTCGTTTTTCTGTTTGTTTCACTGTTTGAATTTTCAAAATTTATCCACTAAACTATTTTTTTAACTTTTTCTCCAAAATTTTGGCTACTTTTATGTGAAATGTTTAACTAATTTTAATAAAACTCAAATTGTCGGATCAGTCAAACCTATTTGAAAAAATTTTTTTTTATTGAAAATTAAAACAATTTTTTTGTCACAATGAGAATTTTCTTTTAAGCTGATTTATTTTAGTTATTAAAAATCACAAGAATGAAACGCTACAAAATAATTAGTGTTTATATTACTCGTATCAGATCGTCCTCTTAAATACATAATAAAAACTGGAAATACAAACAGCCTCTACTTTGAAAATTTTTAAACAACTTTTTAGAACAAAAAATGAAATAACATCGGTGAAAATAATTTAAATTTTACATTTAACATCTTGTAAACTTCTGGTATTCCAATTCTCGGTGAGTCCTTGTTCCGAAAACAGACAAAGATATCACCAATCATTTTGATAAAAGTTTTTTTAACCGAACTTCAATTTTAAACAACAAAATTGATATAAATATTGTTTTTAGATTTTTTTTTCTATTTTAAAAGATTTTTTGGGACAATGAATACCAAAAAGAAAGAATCAAAATCAGGCGAAGTGAACAAAAAAGACACCAACCAACCGACAAATGCAACATCAGAAAATGTTCTGATGGTGGGACCAAATTTTCGAGTGGGAAAGAAAATCGGAAGCGGGAACTTCGGAGAACTAAGAATAGGTTTATTTTGTCATCCATATCTAAAATTTTTGGAAACTAGAATAGGGGGTTATCTTTTTAGAATATTTTCACTATGTTCTTCAAAATTCAAAAAAATATAATTCATTTAATATTTCTTCACAACCTGATACCCTCAACCATATAAACATATATATTACTTGTATAATTAAGCATAATTAAAACCTACACTGAATTTCGATCAACTCAATACTGCTACAAGTATATCATAATTTATATTTAACCAATTTCAACCATGGTTTTCAGGCAAAAACCTTTACACTACAGAACATGTTGCTATCAAACTAGTGAGTTTTCATCTTGAATCATCATAATTTGCTACTCCATTTTACCACTATTTTTCAACTAATACCACCATTATTTTCCATCTGATACCACCATTATTTTTGGCCATATCACCATTGTTTTCACCCTATTCCACTTTCACATATCACTATTGTCTCCACCTTATGCCACCATAATTTTCACCCCAACATCACCATGATTTGACTTTACTGTTTTTGAATCACCATCAACCTCATACCACCATTATGTCTTTATCACTGTCATCATAATCTTTTGATACCATATCACCAAAATTTTTTAACCTCCTATTATTAGCATGTCTTTTTATATCTTCCATGATGATGTCATTTGTTATGCTTAATATTTGTGAATACTGAATTTGAGGAAAAAAAATTGTTCAAATTATGTATATATATATATATATATATATATATATATATATATATATATATATATATATATATATATATATATATATATATATATATATATAAAGTAACTATTATATCATTTGAAAAAAAAATTCAGTATGTGATGAAACTTCAAAATCTTCATTTTGAATTCTCATATTTATTTAATAAATTAATTTTTTATTTTTAAAACTATTTTTTGGTTATATAGTGGTCTAATATTTGTCAGTCTGCTTATATCTTCAAAATTATTACTAGTTGTCCAATTTTTTATAATCTGTCTTTCTGTCAGACTTTTTGTATATTCATTCATTTGTCTGACTATATATCTCTATTTGACTGAATTTTTCTCTATCTATTTGTCGAATTTTATAGATATCTATCTGTCTGTCTAACTTTTTATATATATCTTTCTGTTTGTCTATCTTCATGTCTAGATATGTAACTTGTTCAAATATCCATTTTTCTATTTCATTCATTTTCTATCTAGTTTAAACTTCATTTGTTTGTTTTTAAATCTATTTTTAAACTAAACTTCAATTTCATTATCAATCGTCAGTCATTTCGTGTGTGTGTGTGTGTGTGTGTGTGTGTGTGTGTGTGTGTGTGTGTGTGTGTGTGTGTGTGTGTGTGTGTGTGTGTGTGTGTGTGTGTAAATATTTCATGCTATTTATATACACCCACTACAATTTCAACTTATAACCAGCGTATATTTTATTCATTCGTTTCTCTCATTCTTTATCTATGTTTCTCTATCTATCATATATCATCTATCTATCTAGTTTTCTAATTATTTTTCTTTCTATTTACCTATTCATCTATCTACCTACCTATCTATCCATCTATCTATCTGTATCGATCTATCCATTTATCCATCCATCTGTCTATCTATCTACCCATTTATCCATCCATCTATCTATCTTTATTCATCTATCTATCTACCTACCTATCTATCTATCCATTTATCCATCTATCTATCTGTCTATCTATCTATCTATCCATTTATCCATCTATCTATCTTTATTCATCTATCTATCTGTCTATCTATCTATCTATCTGTCTATCTATATATCTATCTATCTTTATTCATCTAACTAGCAATAAAATAACTTACACTTTCAAGTGATTTCTCATTTTCAGATAATTGGTCACCATCATTATTATATTTTTTATTTTTATATTATTATTGTTATTAATATTATACAATCTATTTTTTGTTTTATTATTCAAAATCTCAGTATCTATATATCTATGATGAAACAAAAGACATCAAACGAGTATTGGTAATTATCTCCTTCGTTACTCACCCATCACAACCAATACAAGTTAATACTATTATCATGCCCATCACTATTTGTTTCAATGGGCGTTTCTTTGAACTTGTGACTCGTGTATTTGCACGCTGGTTCATACAATGATGAGGATGATGGTGGTAATGCTAATAGGGGTTGTGATGATAATAATAATAAAAATAATAATAATATTAGTAGTAATAATAAGAATGATATTAGTGTAATTTTGTTTTTCTTATAAGTTTTATTATCGTTGTTATTGTTTTTATTATCGTTGTTATTGTTTTTATTGTTGTTATTGTTTTTTTTTATTATTTCCATTTTTATTGCTATTATCGTTTTTATTGTTTTTATTATTATTAACATTTTTTTTATCAATTTTTTTAATTCTTATTATTATTGTTGTTATTGCTTTATTGCTCAAAATGCCCTCATATCCCATATTACCCTTTCTCAAGTGTTATCATTATAAACATCACTATCATCATCATCATTATTATTATTGTTGTTATTATATTTGATATTATTACTATTTCCATTTTTATTCTTATTATTATCATCACTTATTGTTTTTTTCATTATCACTTATTATTTTTATTCTTTTTATTACTATGAAAATTAAAATTAAAACTATTCTCTTATTATTATTTTTTTTTATTCTTATTATTATTATCATTTGTCAAAGTTTTTGCTCATAACATCAAATGTCATTCAATGATCTCAATGTAGGTATATATTTATTAATGTTCTTAAGAACTCTTATTTTGGCTCATATTATCATTACTATTCTAATTGTATCATCATTGTTGTTATTATTATTATTATTATTATTATTATTGTTTATATCATCATGAGTATTATCATTTTATTTATATTGTTATTATTATGATCACCATAGGAGGGCATCAAATCAAAAGTACCACAACTCCACCTTGAATACAGATTCTATAAACAACTTACTCCTGCAGGTTATTATTTTTAGTTTTATTATTTCGTTGTTATTATAGTTATCTTTATTTTTAAAAAATTTTTATTATTATTATTATTATTATTATCAGTTTTAATATTATTTTTTTGTCATCCTAACCCTTGGTAAAGGAAAACGGGCTATAAAAAGGATTTGATTGTAATTCTCCTTGTTTGTGTTTTTATTATATTTTTGTTATTTTTATATTTTTTTATTCTTTTCATCAATCATAAAAATAATAATAATAATAATATTAATTGCTATTTTTTCGTTCTTTTTTCAATAGTAATAATAATAATACTTTTTATTTTTATTATTATTATTTTTATACTTCATTCATTATTATTTATTTTTGTTCTTCATTCATTCTACCACACCCATAACAGTAAAACAGACCTCATTCAACCACACCTACCTACAATTACAACAATTTTGCATTAAATCAAGTTAGAATAGAAATACAACAAAAATAATTCTCTCCACATAAAGTTGCGCCCTGTGAAACTAATCCATTGCGCATTTGAAACCACAGTTAGGGGTGACTTAATGGTCGACTTACTCAAAGCTACTTATCCAACTAAAACTGTCTGCATAAAAATTTTTTCTAACAATATTAAACTAATAATGCTTAATAGAGTTAGTTACCTGATATGCTGATATAGAAAACATATCGCAAAGCTTCAGTTCAATATAAAAATTGAAGGATAACCTGTTTCCATTGTTAAAATTTCAAAAAAAATTATAATTTTTTTTACCTTTAATAGTTTTTTTGAGAAACCTAATTACTTGAGAATGTTACTTAGTTAACGAAGAGCTTTTTATCTTTATGAAATTTATCATTGTTTATGCTTATTTTATTGCGGCTAGTGACTAATCATCATAGTTAATAGATTTCTATTTAACTAACGAAGATCTTATTTAACAGTTAATAAGTCAATAATCAATTATTTAACTTAGTTATTTAATGCAACAAATGGTTTATTTTATAAATAACTTTATAAGAGTATCAACAACCTAAACCGGCTGCTGTCAACCCCAGTTACTGGGACATGTACAGCAGTTTAATCTAATTAGACTCGAAAACTTTGAGTTTGAACCTTCTCAAAATATTTCGGTTTTTTTTATTTTTATTTTTTTTTTTACATAATGTCGACTTAACCATGTAGCAAACACAATTCTATAACAATATTTGTATTGAATTTATGCTATCTTGTGCTTTCCAAAGACATTTGGATGTTCTTTATGAACAATTTTAAAATATTTTTAATTAATTCATTTATTATTAGCTAATTTATTTATAAATAATGTTAAAATATTTCTAATTAATTTATTCATTTATTATTAGCCAATTTAAAAAATAAAATTTCCAAAATAGTTTTATAAATTTTTCGTCCGGTATAACAGGTTTTTAACATTTTTATTGGGACAGCTTAAAAGCTATACTTTTTATAAGTTTAGCATCATCGTAAAAGATTTAAAAAACCACATTTTTCACTCCTCCAAACTATTACAACCCATAATCTCATTGCCATTCACCCACTAAAATTTGCACCATCATTCATCACACCACCCACCTCTACACCTCGCATCCTTTTCAAAACGTCACCCTATTCCACTATTACATAATTTTATTCCTCCCTTCATCCCACCATTTAACATCTATTGCATCTTCATCCCATCTTACTATTGAATTTTCACTTCATCCTACTATTGCTTCTCTTCTTTCCAACCCATTTCACCATTCCACTTTCTCTTCCCCTACCCACAGAGGGCTTACCCACAGTCTACTATTTCGGCCCATGTGGCAAATACAATGCCCTGGTTATGGAGCTGTTGGGACCCAGTCTTGAAGACCTATTTGAAAAACTCAACAAAAAGTTTACTCTCAAAACCATATCCATGATTGCTATCCAATTGGTAAGTGGATGGAAGGAGTAGTTGGAAGGTTGGGAGAGAATGTGCTGGAGTGGTTGTGAAGATGGGGAGGGGATGAGTGAGGGAGGGGGTGGAAAGATTGGTGAGTGTGTGGATGGGTTGGTCGGTGAGTGAGTGGAGAGATGATTGGTTGTTTTAAATAGAAGTTTTAATTGCATTTCTTTGTCAGTAATTCAGAATATCAACACTCAAAACACGCCATGCCATCTATCCTTTCACACCACATCTCTCCTTTTCACCCATACCCCCCTCCTCCACAGATCTCACGGATAGAGTACGTGCATTCGAAGCACATTGTTTACAGAGATATCAAACCTGAGAACTTCCTGGTTGGTCGCTGGTCCAATAAGAAGATGAATCTTATTCATATCATTGGTCAGCACAATAATAATAATAATAATGAGAATTATAATAATAATGAGAATTATAATAATAATGAGAATTATAATAATAATGAGAATTATAATAATAATGAGAACAATAATGAGTAAAATAATAAGGAATATAATGATAATAATAATGATGAAGATAATAATAATAATGAGGATACTAATAATAATAACAATAAAATTGATAATAATAATGATGATGATAATGATAATAAAATTAATGAGGATAATAATAATAATAATAATGATAATAAAATTAATGAGGATAATAATAATAATAATAATGAGGATAATAATAATAAGGGTAATAATAATAATAATAATAATAAGGATAATAATAATGATGATAATAATAATAATAATAATGTGGCAGAATGTATGAGAATAATAAGAATGGCTTCAGTAATATAAATAATAGTTTTGATGATAATAAGTATGGTGACGTTCCTGATAAGGTTTATAATACTACTTCTACTGACATTTCTACAACCATCACCACCACTACCACCACAGACTTCGGCTTGAGCAAGTTGTACGTAGACCCAAATACCAAAGAGCACATTCCCTACAGGGAGCATAAGAGCCTAACTGGCACTGCTCGATATATGAGTATCAACACACATCTGGGCATCGGTTTGTTTTTATTATTATTGTTTCTTTTATTATTGTTATCATTTATATTATTGATTGTTATGATGATTATTATTATTATTATTATTGTTGTTGTTGTTGTTGTTGCTGCCATTATTTTTTTGTGTTTATTCTTGTTATTATTACTTTATTGATATTTTGTTTCGTTATTACTGTTATTTTGTTTTTATTGATTGGGTTTGTTGTTTTTTCGTTACTTTTACTGTTGTATTTATGATTTTCATGATTTCACTTATAAGAATAATATTATCATTAATAACATCGTAAACAATAACATCAAAAACAATCATAACAAACCTAGTTTGCAAATATTACGCTTTACAAATTAATTAATAATAATACCAATAACGATCAAAAAAAAAATAATAATAATGAAAATGACAATAATAATAACAACAATAAAACAATATCACCACGACCAACAGAGCAGAGCAGAAGGGACGACTTGGAGGCCATAGGGCATGTTCTTATGTACTTCTTGAGGGGGTCACTGCCGTGGCAGGGTAGGTGCTTATTATTTTTATTATTACTTTTTTGTTGTTATTATTGGTTTCATTGTTGTGTATATTATTGTTATTCTTATTATTTTCGTTATTTTTGCTTTTTGAGGTTAGGTGTTTTTGGTCGTATTTGTTGTTATCATCATCATACGTCTTTTTTATAAGCTACTTTAGTTGAATATTTCACATCATTGATTTTTTTCATTAATTTTTTTAAAATTTAAACTTAAAATTCAAAAACACCACAAGTTATTATCACACGCTTTAATAGGCTTAAAAGCAGACACCCTGAAGGAAAGGTACCAAAAGATAGGCGACACCAAACGAAACACACCCGCATCCACTTTGTGCAGCGGACACCCCGGTTCGTTTTTTACGCACGCACACATCCATAAGCATACACCCGCCTCACACTCATACATCTATATACACACGCACACACACCCATAATTAAATACACGTACACAGATCAGTTCAAGACATACTTAGACACGGTAAGAGGTCTAGCGTTTTCGGAGAAACCCAACTATGAAGAACTCAAGAATTTGTTCAGGTGGAGTTAATGGTGGTTTTTGGGTGGGTGATGATGATGTCATAATAAGGTTTGGTATGTTGGTTCAAGTTAATCTGGGGGTGGTGTGGCATGATGGTGATGATTTTTTGGGGTTTGATGGTGAGCATTACGTTTGGATGTAAGTAGAGTTTCAATTTTTGGCGTTTTTGATGGCAGTTGATTGGTGTTTTTTTTAAGTTATTTAAAGAGAATATTCTGTTCACAATTAATTGTTGTTTGCTTGATGATGATATATAAATACATACACATGTACATACACCAACACAAGCCTACACAGACAAACATACACACATACTCACAAATGATCACAGGGATTTGTTGAGGAAACATAACTGGGAGGAAGATGGCGAATTTGATTGGATCATCAAACAGAGGGTACTTAATAATAAGCAGAAGAATAATAATAATAACAATGATAATATAATAAAAATAATAATAAATAAAACTTTGAAATAATAATAAGTAAATAATGATAATATTTATATAAATTATTAGTTTTACTGGTGATATAATTAGTAACATTTATTTATATATTAAACCTCAAACCATCATCATCATCACCATCAACAACATCATCATCATCTCCATCATCAACATCATCCTCATCACCATCATCATCATCATCACGATATATAATCTCATACCACAACAGCAGTTGAAAGCAATCAGATCCGACCACAACAACTCCAACCTATCCAATAACCCTGTCGTCAGTGTTATTTTTATTATTATTGTTTTTTTGCTATTATTATCATTATTATTATTATTTTTGTTCTTATTATTATTACTATTTATATTGTTATTATTATTGTTATTGATGTTATTATTATCATTATTATCATCGTTTTCATAATTATTCTTACTATTATTTTTGTTTTTATCATTAATTTTATTATTATTATTATTTTTATCATTATTATTGTTATTATTATCTCAGACATCAAGCAGTGCCAACGTCAATAACAGCAGAGCTGAAGCTGCCAAACAAAATATCAATCAAGTTATTATTGTTTCTATTTTTATTATAATTATTATTTTTACTATTATTATTGTTATTTTTATTATTGACCTTATTATTGATTGTTATCGTTGTTTGTTTAAGTTATTATTGTTATTTACTCTACTTTTTTTTTAAATCTTTGAAATTTTGATTTTCTAAAATTTTTTCCGCTCAAATCATAATTTGCATAATTCTTTATCCATTTTTATTTATATACTTATAATTTTTTTTTATTAATAATATTATCATCATCACCATTAATCTCCTTCTTCCCCCTCCCATCCACCGCAGTCCTCAAACACAGCCCACAGAGAGGCAGACTCGACATCAAACGCCCCCTTCACCACCATCACCATCGATAAGGAGAATGCCCAACCTTGGTCCGTTTCCGGAGTCCTATTGTTGTTTTTTTGTTGGTTCTTGTTATTGTTGCTTTTGTTGGTTTTTTTTTGTTATTTTGATGTTATTGATTTTGTTTTTTTCATTTTTGATGATTTTCAATTTTTATTTTCATTATTATTATTATTATTATTAAAACACCGGCAACCAATCACAGGTGCTGCTTCCTTAAGAAGATGAAGTTCAAAACACGTCGGAAATAATCGGTTATCGAGTGTTGTCGTTTGTCGCCTCTTTCCTTCCTTCCTTCCTTCTTTCGATCTTCATCACTATAATGATAATAATAATAATAATAATAATAATAACAACAATAAAATTAATGACAATAAGAAAAAGAATAATGATAATAAGTGATAATAATAAAAATAATAATAATAGTGATAATAGCAAAAATAATAATTCAAATTATAATAATAACACAATATTGAATAATGGTAATCGTAATAATAATAATAAGAATAATAATAATAACACTGATAAATAATAGTAATAACAACAAAGATGTAAATAATAATGATATATCGACAGTGAACGATTTGTTGTTTAGTTTTATTTTTATTTTGCTTTTTTTATTTAAAAAAATTGTTTTTTTTATTATTATTCTTATTATTATCATTCTTCTTATTGTTTTTATTGTTATTATTAATTTTTTTTAATTTTTGAACTGTTTTGATATCATCTCAATACAATCCGTGCTATCAACACTCCCTTGTGTTCATCAAGAGCATTATTTATTTTTGTTAGGATTTTTTATTCTTGTTGTTAACAATAAAAATACTAATCTTATTTTGTTTTTCAGCGTTGTTGTTGTTTTTAGTGTTATAAATTTTGTTCACGATTCATTATTTTTTTTCTTTTTTCAATTATTATTATTATTGTTATTCGAAACGAGTCCAATAAACTTATTCAAATTCTAAATTAATATTTTTTCGTTTTTTTTATATTTTTTCATTCTTTTTTAATTAACTTTCCCTCATTTTTATTCTTTTAAATTTTTATAGCGCTTAATCTATTCTTATAATTGTCTCGTTGGTATTTATATATAAGACATCGTAACCAATATCCCCATCGTTATTATTATTATTATCGATGCTTTAGCATTTCCAATTTTTATTTTATTATCATAATCATTATTGTTATTCTCATTATTCAACTTTTCTTTATATAAAATATGAGTAGTTGTGATTTCTTGTCGTTGTTTAGTCTCTGGTAATGCTATAATAATAAAAATAATAATAACCAAAATAATAATATAAATGATGGAAGTAATAATGAAAAGAATTCCATTAAAAATTAATATAAATAATGCGAATATTAGACTTAATGGAAGAGCAACAATAATAAAAATAACAAAACCCATAGTAATAATAACAATAACAAAACCCATAGTAATAATAACAATAACAAAACCCATAGTAATAATAACAATAACAAAACCCATAGTAATAATAACAATAACAAAACCCATAGTAATAATAACAATAACAAAACCCATAGTTATGCATACAAAAAGAGAAGTATCTAATGGTTAAAAAACCAAGAAAAAAAAGAAATGAACAACTTGACAATAGTTATTTCTGCTTTGTTATGTTTTGTGTGTGTGTGCATGCGCGCGGATGTGTGTGTGTGTGTGTGTGTTTTAAATCTCCAATCAAAATTCTCTATGTCTCATTAAGTTCTCATCACTAAAGATCCGTATTCGAATCTCCAAGTACTTTCTTCACTCATCAGTAACTCTTCTATTTTTTTTGTTCATTAAATCGCCAATCATCATATTCAAATCACCCGAATTTTTCGTTTTTTAATAATTTTTTTCACAAAAATTTTTATTTTAGAATTTTATCTCAATGTTTATTTATTTTTCACAATTCCATAATAATAACAAGGGGCATAGTTCCTCTCATTGATGTCTCATAATTTCTTATTCATTTTAAAATATAATTAATATATATATATATTTATATATATATATATATTTTTTTTTATTTATATTTCTTTTTTTTAGTAATATTGATTATTTTAAATCTATTAATTTTATATTTATATATTTTTTTACAGTAGTAATGTTGATTTTGTTATAGATCTTTAAGCGTTGGTTTGCATTGCCTTGATTCAGTTTTGTTTCTTGATAGTGATATGAGCAAAATAATGATATTAATAACAACAATAATAATTAAAATAACAATAATAACAAGGATTTTTAGAACAAAAACAATAACAATGAAAACTGTTTTTTTAGATGCTTTTCATTATTTTTCTTATTTTCATTATTATTTATTGTTACTATTATTTTTATTAATTATTATTGTTATTATTCTTATTGTTTCTATCATTTTTCTTCTTTCTACCATTCACCTCTTCGTGTTTCATTGCTGCATTCGTCGTCTTTTTAAATTATTCTCTTTATTTTTGTTATTCAAATTATTATTATTATTATTGCTATTATTATTGTTCTTATTATTGCTATTATTATTATTGCTATTATTATTATTATTGCTATTATTATTATTATTATTCTTATTATTATTGTTATTATTAGGGTAACTTGCAAAGCGATCTTACTTCCCGCTCAAAACGCCAAATCTTTTTGCATCATAACAAAAGACAAAATTTTGTCTAATGTTTTTTATTATTTTTATTTTTATTTATAGAATAAATTACTATTGCAGAATATCATCAATAACGTTATCGTCATTATTATTATCTTTATTATTATTATTATTATTTGGATGCATATTCCTATTGGACTTTCCAAGAGATTAAATTTTAGACTCCGTGTTGTTTCATCAATAAATCATCAACATTCTTATTATTATTATTATTATTATTATTATTATTATTATTATTATTATTATTATTATTATTAACATTAATTTTTTTATTCTCATTATTTTTTATTAGTTTATCGGCCTGGACATGGACTCCAAACCGCGTTCAAAAAAATTTTTACATCCTTTCTTTCCTCACAACCTGCACCACAGTAGACTTGGTTAGTTGAGAAGGTAGGTGTAAAGATGAAGTCTTGCGATTGGGTGCTAAAAGTAGCACAAAAAGCTTTAAATCTCTGCCGACCTGAGTTGCATTTTCACTTCGAAATCTTATAAGTTTATTCAACAAATTTGATTAGAAAAATTTTATTTTTGTTGACAAAACTGATGGTGATGATAATGGTTTCAAAAAAATTTCTAGAAGCAAATTCTATATGCCAACAAGTATTTTTGGAAGATATTAAAACAAATTTTGAAGGCGAGTTTTTTTTAAGAAAATGTCGGAAGCAAATTGAGAAAAATGTATTTTTCGCCTATTTAAAACAGATTAAAACAAGCTTAAACTCAAGATCTGAAAATATATGAACATTATATGCGAACAAAATATAAGAAAATCGACCAAATGTCTTTTGAAGTACGAAGCTTTTCACTTGAAAACGTCACACTGCTCAAAAACCTTGAATTCCAATAAAAAATTGAAAAACAAAAACGTTCTATTTAATAAAAAAATTAGTATTTTATAGTTCTATAATTTACTTTGGCTTGAAAAAATCAATATTAAAATACCTAAAAATAGCTTTTTATACCTCATGAATATTCATATGCATATTTAAACAACCATGAACTCCTTAACTAATATTGAAACAATAGCCAGTTTAATAGTAACAGCATTCCAAAAAGCTAAAAATAACTATAATGAATATAACCGTTAACATGTATAACATACTCAAAGCATCATGAAGTGAATTTAATAGGCTGGACATAGATAATGCTTTCAGAATCGTTATTAGTAGTTGTAGTTGTCAGTGTTATAACTAATAATAAAAATAATAATATTAGTAATAATAAAAATAATAACAATAGTAATAATAAAAATAAAAACATTAGTGGTGATAAGAATGATAACAATATTACTAATAAGAAAAATAATAATAATAGTAATGATAATAAGAATAATAACAGTATTAATAGAAAAAGTATTAATAATAATGATGAACATAAAATAAGTGTTAATTATTCATAATATACACTGCTTTTGGTTGTAAAAATTGTATTTTAATGAACTGAAACAAGTTTAAAATACAAAATACCGTGATTATGTGTGGAGATAAGGCGGTAAAGACAAAATATGTGCATCTAAACAAAAAAGTTGCATAGAGACAAAACGTTCGTTTGCGAAAAACTCAAAAAAGCATAAAAATATTTTAATATTTCTATGCAAGCATATGTGTTTAATTTTTTATAAAATAAGATAATAATAATAATAATAATAATAAGAATAAGAATAATAATTTTGTAGATCTTAGGTTGCTGCTAGCAGCTCAATTTTCAAATTTGAAATACAGAAAATCAGAGAGAATGATAATAATAATGATAATAACAAAACTAATAGATTGATTATTGTTATTATTGCCAGTGAATACTGAAAACTCTATTCTTAGGTATTTTCATTAATAAAAAATAATGCATTCAATGATTGAAAGAAAGAACAAAAAATCAACAATTTGAATGAAATACGGGATGGAAATTATTTTGAAGTTTGTGAAATAATTTTAATTAAACAATTTTTTGATGAATTCAACAAAAAAAAATAAATAAACAAATTAATTGTGACAGGTTTTTAGATATAATAAATTTTGAGTATAATAAATAAAACCAAAATAAAATGAATGAAAAATAACAATAATAATTAAATTAATCGTATAAATTAATAAAAAAACTAAAACAAAACAATAAAATAAATTTGGAAAAAATATTTTCTATTTAAATGAAAAAAACAGCGTATGTTTCAAATAAAAAAAAATATCTAAACCAAAAAAAACGAAATAAAAAAAAATCAAAGCCAAAATAAAAAAAAAATTAAAATAAAAAAAAATCAAATAAAAAAAATATCACAATAAAAAAAATCAAAAATAAAATCAAAAAAAGTTCTGTCAGGTAAAAGTTACTGAAGCTAAAACCAGGGTATGAAAAGTAAACGGATAAAATAAATACAGTGAGAAAATAATTATAGCTTCTCCTATTCACGAGAAAATTCAGAATGAAGCGCAACAACAAGTTGGAGTTAACTTTTAAACGGTAGCGAATGATTATGACGTCAAAACAAATCCAAAATGGCAAAAAATATCGGGTTGAGATTATCAAGGGTATAAATATACAAAGAGTTTGACAATTAATACAATAATTTTCAAATAATAAATCATAATAATAATAATTATCATTATATTAATCATAATAAAAGTTATAAACATAATTATAACTCCAAAAAAATATTTAAAAAAAAAATTAATAAAAACGAATAAATAATATATAAAAAAAATAATTATCAATTGTTTCACAATGAAGCCTTAGAGGTAATCTAAGTAAAACCATAAATAAAATGTCAATTCAAAAAAGTAGATTCAGAAATTCGTGTGTCTAACTCTGGTCTTTAGCACCTTTGCAAGTTATTATAAATAATTTTAGATATAAATCCCTACATAATATTGAATTTATTATATGATTGTTATAATAATTTTAATAAAATTTCAAAAACTGATAATTAAAATAATAAATAATAAAAACAAATAATTAATAACACAAAATAATAATAATAAATTTTTTCTGTATACTTATAAAAAAACCTGACATTGTGAAAAACAATACAATAGTCATATTTTAACACATAAAGTCAAGTCAATTGATAGTGACAGAACCGCTCACTTATGCAGACAGCCTTCAAATTGGACCAAATAGTGTTGGCTTGTGAGAAGGTCAACAAACCTAGTCTGTTTAAAAAGAGTTCAAAAAATGATTTATTTTTCAAAAACATCGAAGTTTCAAGAAAGAATTCAGAATTTATTATTGATATAAAACTTATGGATGTATCGTAAAATCTGTAGCTAAGATTCGAACCTGCCCCCTTTGTGTTGGCTGTCACGGATTTCTCCAGAGTCTGTTAACAAGTTCAGTCCTTGGAACATCTTTAACCTGTATTACAATATTAATAATAATGATAATATAAACAGTAAAACGAATAATTTTCCAACCATTCCTCATATCACCACACTCTTCCACCCAAACTCTCTTGTACCACCTAACTTTCATTCAACTTTCTCAGCACTACCACTTCTACCACCTTTCTCACTACTACAAACATCGCACTTAATAACACTGACAGCATCCCTCCCACCGCCAATATCTCACCTAATAACACCAACACCACAATCTCCATCACCAACACTCCCATCACCTTCTCATCACCACTAACACCCTTTCCATCATTCCCACTACCACCACCACCCCCATTTCCACAACTACCTCCATCATCACCACCACCATCTCACCTAATAACACCAACAGACGGCTTATGAGTCAACTCCCATCGATAAGGCACCTTATGTTCCCAGCCATAATTTTTCGGCCCACTCCATAACACTTTCACCTTCATGGAAATGATGTGACGTAGAGATAGATTTTTTGACGTAATGATGTTACGTAAAACAGTTTTGATAAAATGAATATCATGTTATGGTTTTAGAATGATGTCATCTGTAAAAATTAAATTTTATTATGATAAAAACAAAAAATTATAGAAAAACAGTGAAAATTGATAAAATGATATGCAAATTAAAAAAAAATATAAACTAAAAAAAATCATCAATAAGAATAAAAAAAACGATAATAATAACCTGGTCGTAAGTGTCGCCACTCTCCCAGAGAGCACTTCTCAAAAGATCCCCAGGACCAGTGTTTGAGTGGATGCTCTTGAGCTGCAATCGTGGCTTGGCTACTGCTCTGTTGGGAAGGTTGAAACAAACGTAGTTGGAAGTGTAAGGACATGCGTAGGAAAAATTAAAGGTAAGGAGGGAGAGGTAGAAAAGAAGAAAAAAGAAATGGGGAAGGAAAGGAAGGGGAGAAAAAGTTAGTGGAGGATGGTCAAGAAAAGCGGATAAAAAAGTAATGATGTGGAGGAAAAAAATGAATGAATTAATTTTTCTAAGCTTTGAAAAATTTGATTTTAAAAACGATTTTTTAAATTAATTTTACATTGAAATATTTTTAATATCAGTAAAATTTTTTTTTGCGAAAAATTTTTAAACTCTCGTGAGAGCTGTGGTATGAAAGTGAAGAAATTGATAAAATTACAGTAATATTCAATTTCCATCATTGCTATTGTTTGCATTGCAGAGAGATTTAGAAGATTTATCATTTGTATTGTTTGAGAAGGGCCGTGAGGTTAAGGCCGATGTCAACTATAATTATAATTGTTAAATGCAAGGTTGATTGTGGTGTTGTTAGTGCTAAGAATAATTGCAAAAAAAACATTCAAAATAAAAAAAGATTAGAAACTAATACCTGAAAAACAATATTTGTGAAAAATTAGTTTCAACCAATTCAAAACAAATTGGAGTAGATTATTAAAAAGGTCGTACATATTATTAATAAAAATATAACAATAAAAACAAAAAATGGTAATAATAAAAATAACAAAAAGAAAAAACCTGAAAGGGTTGGCATCGACATAGGTTTCCTCAGCCCTCTTCCACATTACAGCATAAAAGTTTGATGAGTCCTGTGTGGATGTGAAGGGATGGGTAGTGGTGGTGGTGGTGCTGGGGTGGTGGTGGTTCTGGGGGGGTGGTGGTGGTGCTGGAGGTGGTGGCGTGTTAAAAGGGAGAAGAAATGGAAAAAAAAGTATGCTGTTGCAAAATAAGGGCCGAGAGAGTTTAAAAACGAGATGGTATGTTGAGAGAATGGGAGATAGAGGATAGTGAGAATGAGGGTTGTATGAGTTGAAGAGTAAATGGGGTGATGGTGTTATGGAACTTGGGAGGTTGAGAGTGGACAGTAGCATGATGTTAAACAAAAAGTTTTTTAAAATAACTAATAATAAAAATAATAATAATAATAATAACATATTAATACTAAGAAGTCTTAAAAAAATAAATAAAAATAAATATAGCTAAATATCAATGGAGATATAAAAAAAATGCATACAACATCAATAGAAACAATGATATAAATTTTGATTTATATAGCGCCAAAAACATTAAAAACTCCAAATTTTTGATAAATTCACTTAACACTATAAAAATACTGATATCGGTTGATAAGGTGATATTGACTTCAACAAGAGATTTTTACCAATGTGTTTAGCCTTATCATGCTAGTGAGAAGGATGATGATGGGAGGAGAAATGGTATTAACAATAATAATGATTAGAAAAAATTATTGAAAAAAAAAAGAATAATAAAAAAATAAATAAAAAAGAATATAATTAATGAAAATAACAAAAATAATATTATTTAAAATTTGAGAAACTCTATTATTAATAAAGAATCTCCATCCTTATTCTCCATTCACCCTTTCAAATTATGGCTTCTACCCGATAAAAATAATTTACGATTGAAGTTTCAATGAAAACCCTGCAAATATTATTGACAAATCTTTTACCCTTTAACACAGAATAAATAACTCCATCTAAATCAAAAACTCAGCTTTCGATATGGTAATAATAACCAATAGGATGGGTTTTATAAAGAATTTTCAGGAGTGTTTTTTAGTTATTTCAGGTGGTTTAGTGGGTGGAGCGTTGAGTAGGTTTTATTAAAGGTGAACCTGATCTGGAAATACCGTGTTCGATTTCTGGTTTGGGTAGAGTCTTAGCCGTTTTTTTTGTGCGTAAGTAGGTGAATATTGAGTACAAAACTTTATGATGAGGTCGATGCACTTTTTGAACGATGAAACCGGCGATAACAAAACGAAAAAAACATAATTTATGGACGTGTTCACATATCACACACACACACACACACACACTCACACACACACACACACACACACACACACACACACACACACACACACACACACACACACACACACACACACACACACACACACACACACACACACACACACACACACACACACACACACACACACACACACACGCACGCACGCACGCACGCACGCACGCACGCACGCACGCACGCACGCACACACACACACACACACACACACACAAACTCACTTGGTAGGAGAATACGAATCCGATATAATCATCATCATCATCAGAGTTCACATGGAATGTTCCACTGAATTCTACGTCTGTAAACTTGTCTTTGCCTGGTGAAGTGACAGTTTTATTAGCATATTTTATTGTATTTTATTTGTGAGCTTAAATTTTTATTATAACATATTTTATGTTGTATTAGTGTTATTATGTTTGTTTAAATTGCAGATTTCATTTTTATTGTGTAGTTCATGCTGCTATAGCTGTATTTTTCGTTATCTAGTTTATATTAAAATAGATGTCACACGTGTAATTTTGTATTAAACTATTATGAAATTCTTATTAAAAAGAAATAAATTTTAAAAAATAAAATTATTTATATCTGAAATTATACTACGATCTATTTTTAGCCAACCAATAGCAAGCCCGGGTCCACTGTGTTGATTCTGTAGTATTTCCGCTCCCTAAAAAGAAAAATTTTAAATGTTGAGTATAAATACTACAGATTTAATTGAACTTCAAAATAAATATTTTTTATCCAGATCTGTGTAATAATAAAAGAACCAATAAGAACCACTACCACAAAACAGTCGAACAGTTTCAACATTCCCAGCATAACATACTTTCTATTTCATCCCAATCTCTACAACCACAGTACTTCTCCTTATACTTACAACCAACATCAACTGCCCCTCCCCTTCTTCCCAACATCACCTCCACCACTACCAACATCACTTCCACCACTACCAGCCTCACCCTCCTCCCTCCCCTACCAGCACCACCATCATCTCTACCATTACTCATATAATTTTTTTCAGTCCATCAACCATCCACTTTATCACCAACAACCATTAACTATGAACTAACCACATGAAGTTATCATCACAAACCTCATCATCACCCTCTCCACCACTCACATTGTCCTTCACAATCCAAACTGGGTCATGTTGAGAGACTTCCTTCGGTCCAAGTAGGACACTATTTAGCTCTTTGAAACTTGTATTGGAGATTTTATTATTGTAAATGCAGTTGTCGTATCTATCTTCTACTCCATCGCCGTCTTTGTCCTTTTCGCACTTGTCACCAATTCCGTTGCCTTTTAGTATGTGTGTGTGTGTGTGTGTGTGTGTGTGTGTGTGTGTTTGTTTGTTTGTTTGTGTCTTAAAATCTTTTGAAGCTATGCTAGTTAGATAAGATAAGTTGAAACTTTTCATATATTTATATAGCTTATTGAAAAATCCATTCATATCTTATTCAATCTGCTCATCTATTCATCCATCTAAAATGATACAACCTTCGGATCAACTCAATTTTCATGCAGTGAAAAATTTTATAAAACTCTTGATTAACAATAGAAGAAAACATGGAAAAAAATAGTGAACAAACGCCGAAAATCAATAAAAACGATAACACAACCATTAGCATCAAGCTGGTCTCTATTAGGAACATAAGGACAGTTATCATCAACATCTACCACACCATCCCCATCATCATCTTCATTGCAACTGTCACCTATAGGTGATTATTGGGCGTTTTGGGGTTTGAAGATTGGTGAATTTGATGTTATTGGTATATTTATACATTTATTTGCATTAAATGTTGGCATTCATCCAGCTATCCATCGGACTTCGAATCTATTTATAACTCTATCCGTTTATCTTTATTCTCATTAATCCATCAATCCATCTACCCATCCATCCACCCATCCATCCACCCATCCATCCATTCATCCATCCACTCATCTATCCATTCATCAATTCATTCATCCATCTATCCATCCATCCATCCATTCATTCATCCATCTATCCATCCAACCAACCATCCATCCATCCATCCACCCATCACCTTTTCCATCATCATCAGTATCAACTTGGTCGGCATTTGGTACGTCAGGGCAGTTATCAACGTTGTCAGGAATGCCATCGAAATCCCTAGCGAGTGAAAAGGAATCGATAAAATGTCTTTTTTTAAATATTTTTTCTAATGCAGCTATTAGATTTATCGTTGATAATTTGTTATAATTAATTGAGTGAAATGAAACGAAAACCTATTGGATGTTATGAAAAAATTTAATTGAACGAAAAATGAGAGAATTAGAAAAAATTATAATAAAGAAGAAATTATTAATTAGAAAATTAAATTATAGTATTATTTGAATATTAAATCAGATGTCATGGTGAAAATACTAATAATGAAACTAATAATCATAAAAATAATAACAATAAGGATATTAAAAATATAAAAAATAGCAATAATAATATCAACAAAAATAACATTAACAATAATGAAAATAATAACCATAATATCAATAATAATATATTTAAAAACCTGTCATCTTCCGCTTCACACTCATCTCCTATGAAGTTATTGTTTGAATCTTTCTGATTGAGACCATTATTATTATTATTGTTTTTATTGCGAATTTATCATTTTTTTGACTATTAATCAACTCATTCATTTGTTCATCCATCTTTCCACCCATGCATCCACACATCCATTCACCAAACCATCCATACATTCTTCCACCCACCCACCCATCCATCCCTTCAAACTACCTGGTCGGGATTAGATTTATGAGGACAGTTATCACACGCATCACCTGCACCATCAGCATCAGAATCTTTTTGATCTAGGTTGTTCACTGATTTGCAGTTGTCTTCCTTGTTACTGATCCCTGGGGATTTGGGGGTATATTGGCGGTTGCAGTGGTATAAGTCAGTTTCAAAAAATCAAAAAATCTTATCTAACATTTGAAAACAGAGTGGATCACGCTAAAATTAGACCAAAAAAAATTATTCAAAAACCACGACCCACTAAGCTAGCCTCTCAACAACACCACAACAACCCACCATCATTATCCTGATCAGCATCGCACTTGTCAGGCACGCCGTCCCTATCTGCATCCGATAATCTTCCGACTCTGTTATGGGCACAGCCACCACATGCAGCTCCTGTTTTGCCCGAGGTAGTTTTCTGGTCCGGGTTCGGCGTATAGATACAGTTGTCCTGAGAATGTGGTCAGATGGTGTTTTTATGTATGAGGGGGCTGATTGGATTGAAGAATTTGATTACTTAGTTAATAAAAGTGTTTGGGTGAGTGTTCTGGTAAGATTGTTATTATTATTATGATTATTATTATTGTTATTTATATTAATTTTTTAATTGATTAATGTTTAATTTATTAGATTAATTTATTAATTAATAAGGAATAGATTAAATCGTTTTGAAGTATTAATTAAACCGATTTATTAACACGGGTGGAGTTCTTATCGCAGATATTTGTTCAAAACTAATTTTTGAAAATTCCATCCTTATCTAACTATTTATGACTTTCATTTTTCATACTCAAACAATCAAATACCATTTTTTCTTTCTAATCATCTATACCTCCATCAATCCATCCATTCATACATTCATTCATCCACCCATCCATACATCCATTCATCCATCCATTAATCCATCCATCAATCTATCTACCCATCCATACATTTATTTATCTATCCATCCATCCATTCATTAACCCATTCATCCACCCATCCACCAATCTAACTCATTCCCCCACAACCTCCATCAAACTCACCAAATTATTGGGAACACCATCACCATCAACATCTTCGTCACACACATCACCAACACCATTATTATCCAAATCCTCTTGTCCACTGTTTGGGACAGTGGGACAGTTATCCTGATTGGTGGGTTAAAGGTGGTTGTAAAGGGTTTTACTGAGGCATCGTTCATTATGGCACTAACCATGTTGCTATATGTTAGTTATATTAATGTAGAAAATTGAAATTTTCAATCAATGTTACGTTTTTGTGATTCTTTCTCCACTATAGGTATCAAACAATGCAATAAAATTACGAAACAGCTTAAACTGACATCAACGCCATGTTTCTAGGCCACATCCACCGACACAAATACAACGCACCCTTTCCAACAATCTTAACCACAACAACAAACCTCCTACAAAACCAGCCACCTACAAAAAATTCTCACCAAACCTCTACACACCTTCAAACACCCTCTGCCTTGACATGATAATTGATCGTCCGGGTGTCCGTCATGGTCACTATCAAGACCACACTCCACACCGTTGCCAGCGTACCCCACGCTACACTGTGGTATTTTTTTATTTTCTGTTTACTGTATTGCGTATCATAACAGTATTGATTTTTTAATGTATTATTTGTATTTTTTTGTATTATATTAAATTGCATTTCTCCTATTGTATTGATTTTGTCCTTAATTAATTGAAAAGTATTAAAGTAAATCTTATATTTCATAACAAGTTGTATAACATGATAAACTTCTATTTAATCTGTTCAAATTATTTTTTTATATCGCTCCCACCCCATCCTTCCAACCTGGCACCTCAGAGCTCCAGAGCTCACCACACACGAAGCATGCTCACCGCACAGCATGCCACCGCACTTATCCTCCACGCACCCCATTGTCTGGTTACCTATGTATCCATCCATGCACCCTCCACATTCAAATGAACCCTGGGTGTGGTTGTATGGGTTATGTGATGACGGGATATGTTGTAATGTTATGGGATGTAATGTTGAAGGATGTAATGCAAGGTAATTCAATGTAATCTAATGTAATTTTATATTATGTAACTTAATGTTATGCCTCACAATTTAATGAAGTACTATAAAATGTAATGTGGTATTTATAAAGCGCTTTTTTTATAGATCAAAGCACTTTTCTTTATAGATCGAAGCACTTTCAAAAAATCACTGGTTTGAAGCACTAACTAAATAATAATCCAATAAGTGGGAAACTTTTGGGGAATTAATATTCATATTATCGGTGAACCAATAGGCGTTGAGAATTTTACTAATTAATATTCATATTCGTGGTTAAGATTCATAGTTTCTAAAAATAAACACTAGACTGGGTGGCACATTTATTTATGAAACATTAAGTTTGATGGAACATTTCTTTGAGGTAATTCATGAGGGTATTGTGTGTTGAAGTATTTTTAAATAATAACAACAATAATAATAACCAACAAAAAATAATAAAAATAATACTCACAATTGAAAAAAACAATAATAATAATCATAAAAAATAATGATAACAATAAGAATAATAAACAATGAATACAATAGAAATATAAAAAAAACTCTTAATAAAAATAATAATAAAAAAAATAATCTGTTGATAACACTAATAGTACCAACAACAATACTTATAAAAACGTCAAGACAATGCATCAAGTGCCCCCGATGTCACGTGTATTTATATCGACATTTTTTGTTAACTTCTTTTTTTCTTGTTATTTATTTATTATTGGTTTTAATATTATGATATTTTGAGTAAAAATATTATAATATTTATAGGAATAGAATTTTTAAATTATTTTTTTAAGTAAGTCGACCATTAGGTCACCCTTAACTGGGGTTTCAGTTGCGCAATTGATTGGTTTCACAGGGCGCTACTCCAGGTTGGATTGATGATTAATAATGTTGAAAATTCAACCAACTTGTAGATTGGTGCAAAGGGAGTTTTTTACGCATTTGTGGCTCCCATCTGCACACTCATCTACGTCTGCGCATGTCTGGAAGATGAATGATGGTGGTGGGGGTGATGACAATGGTGTGGTAGTAGTGATGGAGATGGTGGTGATAGGTGGATGGTGGTGTTGAAGCAAGTGGGTGTTGGTGATGGTGGTGTTGAAGGTGGTGGGTGGTGGTGATAGGTGGATGGTGGTGTTGAAGCAAGTAGGTGTTAGTGATGGTGGTGTTGAAGGTGGTGGGTGGTGGTGATAGGTGGATGGTGGTGTTGAAGGTGGTGGGTGGTGGTGATAGGTGGATGGTGGTGTTGAAGGTGGTGGGTGGTGGTGATAGGTGGATGGTGGTGTTGAAGGTGGTGGGTGGTGGTGATAGGTGGATGGTGGTGTTGAAGTTGGTGGGTGGTGGTGTTGGTGATAGTGGTGTTGAAGGTGGTGGGTGTTGGTGTTGGTGATGGTGGTGTTGAAGGTGGTGGGTGGTGGTGTTGGTGATGGTGGTGTTGAAGGTGGGAAGATTTTGGGAAAACTTATTTTACAATTTTTTATTTTCTCAATAAAATAAAAAGACAAAATATAACTGGCATTCAGATTAAAATTCATGGATCAAATTTAAAAATCAAAATCACACATCTTTGTTTATTTCGGAGTTAAAAAGACTGACAACTTCATGCTTTAATTAGACAAAAATTTGAGTTCATTTTCGCAATGTTTATTAGCTTGTCTGTGCTTCAGTTTTCATTGAAATATTTTAATTATTAAAAACAAAAAAAAGTATAAATAATTATAAAATAACATTTTTTAAATTAATATCAATTCACCTTAATAAATTGGTCAAATCTATAAATAGTCTAACCGTGAACTCGAAAGCCGCGCCCTTCTTCTTCTTTACGCTCACCTTTGGCCTATAACCTCTGGGACATTCAGAACACGTGAAACCAGGTGAGAGGTTGGTACAACTAATCATCCAATCACATGGAGAAAGTTCTTCACACTGAGGTAGTAGTGAAGGGGTTTGGTGAAAGTGGGTGTAGCTATGTGGTTAAGTAAGAGTAGCTGGAACGTTTTTTTGGATGGTAAAAAGAGATCGGAAAAAGTGTGGAATGTAAAAAAAAGGATGTTGATTGTATGATTGTATATTTTTTGATTGTATAAAGATGCTGATGATCTTCCACCAACCTACAATATAAACCCACCCACCTTACATACCCACTAAATTTGATTTATATAATGACTTCACCAACTCTAAATATGAGAACCACCGACCCTACATATAAACTTCACCCATTCTACATACAGTCTCCACCCACCCAACATATAAACTCCACCCACCTCATCTACGTCTAGACACGTCACTCCATCTCCTTTCATCCCGTCTGGACACTTGCCGCAGACTGGGCCTTTAATGAGAGTGGTTAATTAACTTTTTATTAATAGTTGAGTTTATTAAGTATAAAAAAATAATATTTAAAATAAAAAATAAAAATCACCCAGAACAGCATTCATAGAGCATTCAACGCCAGGGAAGCAAGAAATAGCTTCACAAGATTCTTTTTTGATTTTTACGCACCCTGTGTCTTTCAGTCCGTTTCCGGTCATGAAATCAGGGCAAGCTCCGCATTTGAAGCCTCTGACTGGATCATTGTGACACGCCACGCCCTCAAAACAGGGCTTGTCCTTACAACTGAAAAGAGTTGAGGGGTTGGTTGATTCGAAATCTAATCATATAGAGGCAATTGTATTCAGTAGAAGAGAGCAAAACAGTTTTCATATACTAAATGTGGCACTTGTTTGAGCTTTAAGATTGAGTTTATGTGATAGAAAAAGGACTTTTATAACTTTTCATGAAAAACTATACAAAATGTTGGTTTTTTTGTTTAGGTCATTAAGTGAACCTATTAAAGTGACCATAATTACGCACAACTAAAGGTTCAATAATAAATTTTTTAAAATTAAATCACTCACCAACACTCACTCCCACCAACCTCACAAGTCGGCACCAGACCCCATCTCCCACGAATCCTTCAGGACATGGCCCACATCTGGGCCCAAGAACCGCATCATCAACGCACTCACTACCCTTGAAGCAAGTGGTAGGACTGCACTTCTTCACCACACATCCCGGTTTTCCACCCAGAACCAACCCATCACCTTCCCAGCCTGATGGACACTCACCGCACTTAAATCCCGTAGAGGAACGTCTTCTGCATGTCACCCTAGGGTGACAAGGGTTATCTGTGCATCTGTTGGGGGATAATTTTAAACGTTATTTCTTTTTTTTCAATTTCACTTTAAAAAATTTATGTATTTTTTTTCAAACATTTCAAATATTTCTGAATAATTTTTCAGTTTTTTACTGAAAGATAAAATCTTTTCTTTGTGAATATAATTTTTCACCTTAAAAATGTTAAATTTTCGAAATGAATTCCACAGAACTATACATATCTTTTATTACAAATAAATATACCACATTTGTATAACAATATTTTCTATTTTAAGTTGGTATTTTAAAACAAAAATAAATTTTTTATTTCTCTATTTAGTGTTTTTTTTTACTTCATTTTCATTGTTCTTTTAATTATAGATTTCATATAGTTATTTATTTATTTTCTTTTTTTGAATTCATTGCATTTTCGTTTTTATTTCCCTTGTTCATCGTGAATGAGGGTTTTAACAGATAAAATTTATTTTAAACTATATTTATATTTCTCTGTATGTATTCCACTTAATTTATTGGTTTTCCACTTTGCTATTAATTTGACATAGTTTCCAATACTTCATTACAACATATTTCGTCATTAAATTCGAAAATAACAATAACGAAAAAAAATGATTGAATTTTTTATTAGTCCCGTTTTTTTTTTTTGAAAAATGCTTTTTATATTTTTTATCATCTATCTCATCTTTCAACAAAGAATTTTTTCTCTACCACTCAATAATAACAAGTATCATATCGCTTATTATGATTACCGGTAACACAACAATAAAAATAACAATAAAAATAACAATAATGAAAATAATAATAAAAAAAAACAATAATAAAAAAATAATTAAAAAAATAATACAAATAACAATAATAAAAATAACAATAACAATAATAGTAGTATTGATAATAAAATTGATTATGACATTAATAATATAAATAATAGAAATTCCTTATATTACAGCAGTATCATGGCAGTATCTGTAAAAATGTAACAAATTTTGTTCTCATTATAAAAGGGAACCTAAAATGAGAATTAATATAATAGCGATATCTATAATAATAAAATTTATAAATAAGAAAAAAACAATAAAAATAATATTTTATAGTTATTTTTTTTATTTTTATCCTTTTTCTTATCATCACAGGAACAAGTATCATATCACATGCTATGATTACCTGGTAACACAACAAAAAACAATAATAAAAAAAAATAATAAATGGAAAAAAAAAAAAAATTAGGAATAAAAATAATGATACATACAATAATAATCACTGAAATATAGAGAAATACAAAATATTAACTAAACTGTGGTATGGACGCCCACAATGAATTTGGAAACTAGAATTCTGTTGACAATAGTAGTTTCTTCTCTTTATCATTATTATCGTTGTTATCATTATTTAAGTTTATTATTTTTTTATTGTTATCACTAACTTTATTATTTTTATAGATGTTATTCATAAGAGTTATTATTTTTACTATTTTTTTTTGCAATTCTTTTTCTTATCGTTATGTGAGTCTAACACTTCGTTAATCTTGCGCGTTGTCATAACTATCTACTTGGATGATAATAAAATAATAAAGATAATAATATTAAGAATAATAATCATAATAAAAATAAAAATGATATTGATAAAAACAATAATAATAATAATAACAAATATTAATAACAGTAAATAAAAATAACAATAATAATGCCACTCGATTACATCAATAAATTTCATAACCACTGGGTGTTAATGAAATGAAAAATAAAAAAAATAAAAAACAATAAAAATGATAACCTTGTTCAATAATGATGAATAACTGAACAAAAAACAATGATAGATAATAATAAGAATTACAGAAAAAAATTAGTGAATCAAAAAACAATCCAAAATAAAAATAACAATAAATAAAAATAAATAGTAGAAAATAAAAAGCTTATTTTGAAACAATTAAACCAAAAAATAACAATAAAAATATGAATAAAAATAAATCGGCAGCATAACTGACCCGTCATTAATTAATACCTATATTTTTATATAGTTGAAAAATATAGTTATTAATTTATAAAAAAAAAAAAACAATATATATATAGTTATATTTTTGCTAATAGTTTATACTGTCATTCTTATTTGAGAATAAGCTGAAGTTTTTGATACACAAATTCTTATCATAATTCGGTTCTGACTTTTTAACAACTGCTTTTGGATTTTTTGAATGCTTTTACCAAGTTGAAATAATTAAAAACATATCTTAAATTATAAATTAATAAGAATTAAATTTTATAAAATAATATAAAAAAACAAAAAATAATAATAAAAATAATAAAAATATAATAGAAATAATAGAAAAAATAATAAAAATAATAATATCTTAATGAATCCACGGCCTTAGAAGCAATGTGGTATTTAAGTATGGATGTTATGACAATGGTGCGATAAATCACATCAGAAAATAATAATAATAATAAAAACGTATAACAACATAAACAAAAATGAATAATAACAATAATAAAAATAATAGAAAAAATAATAAAAACGAAAAATGGAAACCATAAAAATTACAAAAAAAATAAAAATAATAAAAACGATAATAATACTGAAATATATTCGACCCAATCTTCAACAATGCAACTGTTATACCAGGTTTTGCTTCAATTATGTATTGTTGTTAATTACAATTAATTTAATTATTTGATTTGTGATGTTAACGAACAACATCGTCTGTTCAAATGCCATTTCAAAGAATATAGTTTTTTAAAATGGTTACCGAATTGTTAGACAAAAAAACTAACTGCCATTTCCAAGTAGTATTTTTTGTCTTACATTTTTGAAACCATTTTAAAAACTATAGCGCCTAGAATAATAAAAAAAATAAGAAAAAACTAATAAAAAAAATAAAAAAAATGAAAATATAGATATTTTTAATAAATAACCTGAAAATAGGAAACTTCGATGAAATCTATTGTAACCAAAATTTATTAATCTCAAAAAAATAGCCTATAATTTTAAATTAATTTTTAAAATTATTTTTTAATTATTTAATAAATTATTGGTTTCAGCAAATCCTCAAATTTTGACTTTCCCAAAAATTTTGATCCAGTTCCAAGCCAACCACACAGAGAGCAATAAGCAATCTAACATAAGTTTGACCTAATAACCTTCAACTATGATAAATTTAACGCCTAAAAGTTTATCGATTTGATGTCAATTTTTTAATATTTTTAGGTTATTTCTTCTATATACCTTTGAGTGTTGACCTAATTTCAATCTTTGTGGCTTCCTCAATTAATTTAAAAATTTTCTTCTTTAACCACCAATTCCCTCAACCTTAAACCACAACGGTTTCTAATGGAAATTATTTTGAATGGTTAAATCACTTGATAATGTGAGCTAGACTTGCGGAAAACTTCGTGTCTTTTTTTGAATGAACACTTTGTTTGTTGATCTCACTATTTTTTGCATGATTTAGGCTAATCCGCGTTATTTATGATTATAACTCACTCCAAGTAATCTTAATTAATTAACACTAATTGTGCCTTTAATAATTATGGTAATAATAATAATAATAATAATACTAATAATAATAATAATAATAATAATAATAATAATAATAATAATAATAATAATAATAATAATAATAATAATAATAATAATAATAATAATAATAATAATAATAATAATAATAATAATATTAATAATAATAATATTAATAATAATAATAATAATAATAATAATAATAATAATAATAATAATAATAATAATAATAATAATAATAATAATAATAATAATAATAATAATAATAATAATAATAATAATAATAATAATAATAATAATAATAATAATAATAATAATAATAATAATAATAATAATAATAACATAAATAATAATAATAATAATAATAATAATAATAATAATAATAATAATTAATATGAACTTTGAGAATACGGTTTCTCAAGAAAATGTTCACCCAATTACGGCAGCGCGTAAAACAAAACACATGGTAAAAAAACACTCATGAAGGAAATTCAAAACAAATACACAAATAAGTCTATGCACGGTCAGTATGCACAAGCCCTTGAAAGTGAACAAATAGACAAGAAAAAATCCATAGCATGGCTTCGCAGCGCTGGGTTGAAAGAAACAACTGAGAGCCTCATAATTGCCGCCCAAGATCAGACGCTTGCAACAAATTGTTATAAAAATAAAATATTGAAAAAAAGATTTGATCCAAATTTTAGGCTTTGCAGAACTCACCCTGAAACAATATCACACATTGTTTCAGGATGCCCAATGCTGGCAAAGCACGAGTGCATAGAGCGCCACAACAGAGTCGCTAAATTCATCCACTGGACAATATGTAAGACACATGGATTTGAAGTCAAAAGTAAGTGGTACGAACACGAAATTCGACCAGTGATAAAAAAAGACCAACTAACAGTACTATGGGACAGCCCAATACACACAGACAGAAACATACAGGCAAATAAACCAGACATAGTGGTTAAATGTGAAAAAAAAGAGAGTGTACTCTGGTTGATACCTCAGTACCATCATACACCAACATAGTGTCGAAAACATCTGAGAAAATTTGCAAATACCGCGATCTGCAAATAGAGATATCAAGATGCTGGAATATGAATACAAAAGTAGTTCCAATAGTTGTGGGCGCGCTGGGAACAGTCGGAAAAGATTTAAGTCTCAAACTCTTGACGCTTCCTGGATCACCTAAAATTTATGAAATCCAGAAAACAGCGCTTATGGGCACGGTGCACATTTTAAGAAGAGTTTTGGCCCGTAATGAATGAATAGCATCGAACTTTACTACCCTAGGGTCTTGGTAAGACTCTGGTAGTAGTTTAAATCCCAGTATGCATACTGTGTTAAAAAAAAAAAATAATAATAAAAATAATAATAATAATAATAATATTATTATTATTATTATTAGTAGTAGTAACTAATCAATATCACTACGCTTTTTAACTCAAAACCAACCCAAAGCCACCATGTTGACCTACTCCTCCATGAAGCGCTATTGTAAAAGTTCTATTTTTGCTCGTTTTGTTGAGTCTATATAACTGTCAGATCCATTCATCACTTTTGTTTCATTCTTAAGCTTTTTTTTTTTTTATTGTTATTTTTTATTTCATTTTTATTTATTTTTTAAATTATTTTTATCGTTTTTTTTTTATTATTTTTAAATTTTTATTTTTAAAAATTTTAAGTTTATTATTTTTATTTATTTTCTTATTTGCATTATTAGCTTCAATGCTATTATCATTGTCATTATTATATTTCCTTATTCACATTATTAGATTTTTTATTTCTTCTATTTATGTTTAATCTGTTTATTCATTTTGTTTAGTTAATTTTATTTTTTTCTGCATATAACTTCCTGTATTTTAGTGAATCTATTATTTTTTTTATTTCATATTATTTTTATTATTAGCACTCATTTGTTTGTTTCTTTTTATTTTTTCCCATTATCGTTACTACCATTATTCAAACAGTTTTGATATTTCTCTTATCTTTATTTTTTGTTTTTATCATTACTTAATGAGTGATTTATATTTTGCTCTCAATCTTAATATTCAGATCATTTTTATTGAATATTATACTCATAAATGATTTTGAATTTTTACTTTTATGATTTTGAATTTTTACTTTTTTTATTTTAATTTTTGTTTCTTTTTTTCATTATTATCTTTTCAGCTTATATCATTTTATTTGCATAAATGAAACCAGGTTTTCGCAATTTTTTTTTTAGCTATACTAAGATTTTATTTATTGATTATTCCCATTTTTATATTCCTAATATGGTTCATATCTTAAAAAAAAATCAAAAAAAAATTATTTTTATTATTTATATATATATATTTTTTTTCTTATTCATTATTCTTTTATTTTTTTATTCATTATTATTTCATTTTTTATTTATTATTTCATTATTTTCGTATTTATTATTTTTTTATATTATCATTTATTATTCTTTTTCTTCATTTTTGTATCAATCTTTAGAGCACTTTAATCAGCTCCTTTGTGTCTGACGAAAAACTTTCTTAACTAAAAAAAAAGCAAAATAAATACAAATATATCTGAAAATGTAACCAGAAATGTCAAAAAAAATAATAGCAAATATGCAAGAAAAAATTTATTCATAAGAAAAGAAAAAAATAGTCTTAAACGATAGAATATTTAGGATAATCATAATAGAATCTGTGTTAATTGTCTGTAGAAAAATGATTACTTACTGAAAACGCAATAATAATAATAATAATAATAATAATAATAAAATCAATAATAATAAAATAATAATAATAAATAAATAAAAATTCTAGCGAATAACCTTAGTTAACTAGAAAAAAGGGTTTAACGCATTTTTTCTGCTGATTATTGTTTCCCATATTATTATTTTTCTAATCAATTTATTCAATTTTTTCTATATTAGAAACATTGCTTTATAGCTTATTTTTGTTATTATTTTATTCTATTAGAATCTTCATTATTTTTTTTATCCCATCACAGCAAAACCTATCAATTACGCAACTCAATCTCATTAGAAGGCATAATGGTCGACTTGCTTGTTGTAATATCTCTATTAGGAATCAAATTACATGCGTACCACTTATTTTCCGTTGTACTAATTAAACTTAAGGGAAACTTCGTATGCCTAAGTGCAGGTTTTGTCGAATTTGACTTTTATTTATTTTTGTTTAGTTACCTGATGATGATATATAATTAGTTACCTGATGATGATATATAGTTAGTTACCTGATGATGATATATAATTAGTTACCTGATGATGATATATAATTAGTTACCTAATGATGATATATAATTAGTTACCAGATGATGAAATATAATTAGTTACCTGATGATGATATTTATGAATCACAATTTGTAGGCTAATTGTTCACAATATCATTTCTGTTGTTACAGTTTTGTATGAAGAACAACAAAAAATAAGAATGACAACAAAATGACTTGATAATAATTTATTGAAAACAAAAAAATTAAAGTTAATCAAATAACAACAAAAAACAATAAAAATAAGAAATATAACAACAAAAATTATAAATTAACTTGTTCAAATAGAAAAACCGAGTGATAATAAATGAACTTTAAAACAATGAATAAAAAACTGATAAAAATATCTCGTATATCAGTTGGTTTGAAAACAATTGTTTAAAAAAAATAGATACAAAATAGTGGAGATACAAACATATATATTTGTACCTCCACTTGAAAATAATAACAACAATAATAATAATAACAATAACAATAATAATAATAATAATAATAATAATAATAATAATCATCATCATCATAATAATCATCATAATAGCAATAATAATCATAATAATAGCAATAAAAGCAACAATTATAATAAAAATAATAACAATAATAAATAAATTCATTAAAAAATCCTTCTTAAAATAATCTCATCACTTTTATTTCACACATAAAAAACACCATCATTGGATTTGCATATCAAAGCATTTAAATTCGAACCCGCAACGCTGCCAAGTGCATATGTACGATTGAGTGCTGAAAATGTATGTTTTGACCTTTTTTCTAATAATTTGTGTGTGTGTGTGTGTGTGTGTGTGTGTGTGTGTGTGTGTGTGTGTGTGTGTGTTGGGTTTTGTTGGTATATTTACTTTGATTCAGTTTCTAAGAGTGGTTAGATGTTGGAGTGAAGAGTCTTGATCTAGGTGGCTTGGTTTATTTGGTTGTTTTGGGTGATATTGTTGGTGATTTTGACGGTGATTTTGACGGTGATTTTGTTGGTGATTTTGACGGTGATTTTGACGGTGATTTTGACGGTGATTTTGTTGGTGATTTTGACGGTGATTTTGACGGTGATTTTGTTGGTGATTTTGACGGTGATTTTGACGGTGATTTTGTTGGTGATTTTGACGGTGATTTCAAAAAAGTTTTTGTATAAAAAGTCTAGGGTATCCAGAGCTTAATAATGAAACTATTTCAAAAAAACTTCAGCAAAGTACTTCAAAAAAATATAAAATACTTGTTGAAAAACAAAAATTCTGCCAAGTCTTCATAGCTCACTATAAGACTTTATGGCTATAGTACCAACCCCGCTAACAACTTGGTTGGGAGCTTTACGAAAATTTTCACCTACATTATCAAGCACTTGAATATTTTTATTATACGTAAGATATTATTGTTTTTATTATTGTTATTATTATTATTGTTATTTATATTAACAATAAAAATGTTTTTCATGTTTTTAATATTTTTGTTTTTTTTATTATTACTATTAATATTTATTATTTTCATGAAAAATCTAGTTTTTAGCATGTATGTCTGCGGTGAAAGCAATTTAGTCTGGAAACACACGCTTTTTAGTGCAGTTTATATGTGAATCAGTGCTCAAGTTGTAGCTTTTTTAGCATGTATTTAGGAGTAGTATTGGATATAAAAATTGATTTACCTACTCACTTACTTACTTACTTACTTGTCTTTCATAGAAACCATAAAAAATTTTATGAATAAAAAAAATAATAATAATAAATAATAAATAATAAATAAATGTATTGATATGAGTGGAGGAATATATTCATAGTGTTTGTATCTAATTTACGGCTCTTGCCTTATTTAATGTAAGAAGCTAGTTTTAACATACCAAATATTCTTCATTATAACAAACTTAATTTTTTTTAATCTGAATATAATTTTCTCTATGTCTAAAAGTATTTGTTTATTTTACTTTATCTTATCCATTATGCTGTAGTTTGTTAGGTTCCACATTATACAAAAGGCACTTTATTGAAATGTGTGATATATGTCATAATTAGAACAGCAAACACAACTTAAGCACTCAGCCATGCCACAAAACAACCAACCACAACACAAAACAACCAACCACACCACAAACACAACTTAAACACTCAGTCATGCCACAAAACAACCAACCACACCACAAAACAACCAACCACACCACAAAACAACCAACCACACCACAAAACAACCAACCACACCACAAACACAACCAACCACACCACAAACACAACCAACCACACCACAAAACAACCAACCACACCACAAAACAACCAACCACACCACAAACACAACCAACCACACCACAAACGCAGCCAGAAAAAATTTTTTCTAAACATTAATAAAAAAAATTTAAAAATGAAAAAAAACCATCAATAATAATAATAATAATAATAATCATAATTATTATTATTATTATTATTTATATTGCGCCAAAACAAGCAACTGAGGCTCTTAACTAAAAATCTAACAACACACCCCCAAACCACCCAAACCCCATTCCACACACCTTATTCTACGACATCCATATAGAGTCCCATTTCCCATGAAGCCTTCAGGGCACGCCCCACAAGACACACCTGTTTCCGTTTTCTGGCATTTTACACCCGGAAAACACGTGGTTTGAGTACATTTTGTTGTTTTTGTTTGGTTTGTTGCTTGACAACCAGTGATGTTGCGACCTTTTTGTGATGATGATGATGGTGGTGGTGGTGGTGGTGATGGGGATGGGGATGGGGATGATGATGATAATGAAGATGATGGCAATGAAGATGATGATGATGAAGATGATGAAAATGATGATGATGGTGATGTTGGTGATGATGATGTTGGTGATAATGATGATGATGATGATGGTGATGGTGATGTTGGTGATGTTAGTGATTTAGGTAGTGGAGATGATAATGATCATTATGAGAATTTTCTCAGTTTAAATAAACACATCCTTAAGCATGGAATTCACAATGTATCTCCCTTTACAAAACCATCGAAACCTTTTTAAAGCACAAACACGCACAACAACTCAAAACATAAGCACCCTCAACATCCAAACTCACCCAATCTCTTTCCGTCTCCATGGTAACCATCAGGACATTTTGAACACGTGACCCCGTTTGGTTGGTCTGCACATGTGCCAAGACAGGGCCTGTCTCGACAGCTGTTTTTGTTTGAGTTTATATTGTTTATTAAAGTTTTTTGTTTCTTTTTTGTTATTCTTCAATAATTTTTATCATTTTTTATGAGATTTTCATATTTATTTTGTTATTTTTCTTTATTTTTTTTGCGATAAAATTTTCTTTTCATAATTTTGTTTTTATTTTTATTATTTTTATGCTTCAGTTAAAAACATTCTTTAAATTTCGCAATTTTTATTTCTTTTATTTCAATGAAAATATTTTTTCACTAGTGTTTTTAATTATTTTATTAATGAAGTATTTCTTCTATTTCTGTATTCTATTTGCTTTTTTTCTCTTTTTTTCATGCTCTTCGCTATTTTTAGACCCGAGTAATTAACTTTTAGTTAGTTAAACTTTTAGTTTTTGGTTTTATTTAGTTTCTATTATCTTTTATTATGTTTCTTTTCATAGTTGACGAGCTTTTGTTTTTATTACTGTAACTATACAATTCATTCTTATTGTTGTTAATATTATCATTTTTATTTTCCGTATAATTAGCATCATTTCTTTATATAATTTTATCATTATAATCTCTATTCCTTTATTATCATTGCTTCTGGAAAATACTTATTTCATATTATTGAAGAAAATTTTTATTATTGTTATTAAGAGTCTTATTATTACTGTGATTATTTACATTATTATTATTTTTATCATTAATTTTATTTCCAATGTTATTTTTAGCATTATTATTATTGTCATTATTATTATTAAACCCACTACAGCGTTAATCTCTTGTTTTTCACACGTATTTTATTGTCAAAGTCGTTAAAAACAATTTTTCAATCTCAAATAACTATGATAACAACAATAATAATAATAATAATAATAATAATGATAATAATAATAATAATAATAATAATAATAATAATAATAATAATAATAATAATAATAATAATAATAATAATAATAGAATAATAATTTTAATAAAAAAAATAATTATAGAAATAACAAAATTGATATAAAAAATCTTGACAACAATAATAAAAACAATTATAATAACAAAAATAGTGAAAACAAAAAATATGATACATACAATAGAATTAAAAAAGCACCAGCCTGATGCGTCTGCACTGCCACCCATCTCCCACATGATCATCGGGACACTGCCCACACACGGCTCCTTGAGGAGAGTCAGTGCACGCTACACCCGGAAAGCACCGCACTTCATAGCATTTAGCCACCCTACAACCATCTATCCCCCACCCATCTCCTAGCAGGCCTCTGGGGCAGTCACCACACGAAATGCCGGTAAGACTTTGTATGCATTTAACGCTTGGGAAACATGTGTCTGGCCCGCAGTTGCTGGGCCGACAGCCGTGTTTACCTACCCCGTCGCCTTCCATCCCTTTTCCACATCTATCGCATTTGGGTCCTGTAGCGGTGTTAGAGCATTTGACGGTGTGGTGGCAGGTATCAGGCCCGCACAGCTCGGGAACACAGCCCACATCCTCGGGGTGGTTTTTTCTGAAACCTGGAAGACAGGGACCACACCTGTGAATGGAGGTTGAAAAATTGAAATAAGTGAAACTCTATATCATTATACCATTTAGCTCATTATAGGAATAATAATAACAAAGATATTAAGATAAATTATAAACTAAATTATTTGGCTCGTTTAGCTCAGCTGGTAGAGCATTAGATTAATTATCAAAATAATCGGGTTCAATCCCTTGCTAGTCCGACAATTAACACCTGTTCTATAGTGAGTTTTTTTGCGTCTAATTTCATAAAAGCATGAGTAAAAAAACGATAAACAATAGAAGAATATTGTGATGGAGGGTGCTATATTTATAGAAAGTATATCTATAAAACACATAAATCAAAAATGATTAAGTTCTAAGCTGAAGCTTGAAAACATATATATCCCTCAAAACCCGCATAACCCATTTAGAACCTAACAAGATCTACCACAAAAACAGCCATATGTTAATGACTTTGTTGAGTTTCAATGAGATCATGGCTGGTACCCTCACTATCAACACAACTTCGTCTTTCAACAATCACATACTCCTTTCTACCATTACATTTCTTCCATAATACCATTCCATTACTACCACAAAATCTAAAACAGTACTCTACCACTTCTCTTTTATTTAATCGCAAACCATCATTACTACCCTCTTTTACTTTTTCGCCAAGCCTTCCTCAGCATTCCTTCTGCCCATACCTCTCTCACTATTCCCTTATTCCCACCCATCTCCAATTACAAACCTGGGCCCATCTTGCCACACGCACATCACTCCTTCGGCGCACACCACATCATCACAAGTCATTGCTCTGCATCCATCCAAACCAACTCCATTGCCAGTCATACCTGTTTTGAGGTGGTTCGAAAGAGATGGAAAACTTGAGGTTATAAACGTGACATAAGGTTTTAGTATGATTAGCTTACATTGATTTAAGTGACAAATGAAATTGGACGAATATATGGAGCCTTAACAACAAACAACCACACATCCATACATCTCAGACCACAACCAACCAATTATACACCTCTAGATTTCTAACCTCTGCACCCACACCCATACACTATACAGCACACACTCATACACACTCCCCTTTCTCACAAACCTGAGGGACACGCCCCACAAACAGGCCCAGCATGTGTGTCATAACACACAGTGTTGGGAAAACAAGGTTTCTTATGCTGGCAGTTGTTAGGTTCTGCTCTGCACTCCCGCCCGTCACCCACCATCCCCTGAGGACAGTCCCCACATTTGTAGGCCCCGTAATCTATGTCTACGCATGGGACGCCTGGAAGATGAAATGGGGAAAAAAGGGTGGTTGGTGGTTGTGAGATTCACAGTTTTTTGAAGTGTTGGGTTGAGTTGTTGAGGGTTTCAGGTATGTTAAGATGAGCAGCTTGTGGTGTGGCGAACAAGTATTAAAATTTTTGGTGTGTGATGGTGATAAGTTATTGAGTTTTTATGCAATGTAGAAGAATATATGTTCAAAAAAAAAATGAATGTTCTATCAGCAATTTTCTAGATTGATCAAAAGTTGCTTCAAACTAGAGTTTGGCTACGCAGTTGAAAGGTTTTCAAGGAAGCTACCTCTTTTGTGGAAAAAAATTTCATGATTCGGTTTGAATACACCATCAAAAACACAAAATGTTTTGGATCCATTTCAACTGTTCATTTATATTTAGTTTTTCTTATTTGAACAATAAAAATAATATAAAACAGCCAGAACTGTGAAAACGTTTGACGGGGATGGTTTAAAAGTGGGATAAAAACTGAAAAAATAAAGATGAACAAAAAGCGCTATAAAAATAGGAATAAAAGCACGATAAAATAGAAAGGTAACAATGAGAAGATATAAAAAAGGTATAAACTGCATAAAAACAATATGAATAAAAATATTCGAAAAAAAAAAAAAATTATATAAAGAAATAAAGCATATTAAAGATATAGAGATGACAATAAGACAAATATAAAAAAGAGATAAAAATCAAGACCCGCGTCATAAAAGGCAAGAAAAAACTTTTCAAATTCGTTATTTTTTTATGATTATTTATTTTTTTTTTCAGTGTTCTTTTATTATGTTATTTTTAGTTTCCAACAATACTTTATTCTTTCATTTTTATAGGAATTTTATAATACGAAGATTATTTTTCAGTTTTTTCATTTTTATTCTACTTTTCATTTTTATATTGTTATTTTTATTGTTCATCATTCCATAATGGGTTTTTTTATTTATTATTCTTATTTTTTTTATGATGTTTTTTCATGTTTCATGATCATTTTTGTTGATTTATTTTCTTTGCTTACTCAACCTTCAGCATAACTCCTCACATAATCTTTATCGTTAGAAGATTTTTTAAACTCACCACTAAAAAGTGTTCATTTAGTACATTTAAAAAAAAATATTTTTTCATTATTATATTTTTCATTATTTTTTGTTTAAAAAAAATAAGAAATATTACTATTTAACTCCAATCGATATTATTATAACTAGTTTAATTATTATGAATAAAATTTCCAAAAACAATCATAATGACAACAATGATACTTATTTTTAAAAATTTATTATAACTATTTCCGTTAATATTATTATAATAGTTTTATTTGCAAAACTTTTGATATTATATTTAATTTCGTGTTCAAATGTTTTGCTATATTTACTTCGCCTAAGAAGATTAATCTATTTTAGTTTGTTTTCACTTCATCTTTTTTTAGCCATTTCTTCTTATTTATATTAATATCCATAATTATTTTTATGATAAAACTTTTTTAAAAAATTAATTATAACTTTCTTTCAACAAAATTACCCTTTATATCATTTTTATTAGTATTTTTATCATTATTATTAGTATTATTATTATTGTTATTCTTATTATTCTTATTGTGCAACACACATGCTACACAAGCATCTGACATAGTTATTTCAAAATTGACATCCAACCCGCCTTCACTTACGTACAAATACACGATATATCATATACATAGTCATTTATATATAAATCCATCCAAACGAGTTTTTACGTCAGAGTATAAACTTTTTGAGTGATTTCTAAATCTAAAAATGAAAATATTTCTATTGGCTGAAATAATTGAACAAGCCTCAAAATTGTTGGAAACAATTCTTTTTGAAAAGCTTCCACTCAACCGAATCTTATACAGTGTTTAATATAATTCTCAATATAATTAAGAAAATAATTTATCTCAAGCCAAGGGTCTAAGTCTTGTAACATAGGTCAATATATATAAATATATATAATCTATTTACAGGGTTATAGTACAACTGTTAAGATCCCAATCTCCATTAATCTCACCAATATAAATATTTATTTTCATATTCATCTGTTTTTCTAGATTTTTTAAAATCTTTCTATCTCCTTTTATTTTTTTTTCTTAATCTTTCTGTATCTTTCTAAAATTAATTTATAAATTCTATACATAATAACATATGCATTCTATATATAGTATAATATGAATATATATATATATATATATCCATATATCCATATATCCATATATCCATATATCCATATATCCATATATATACATAAAAATACCCAAAAAATAATTTTTTCTAATTAAATTTATAAATAAATACATAAAGACAAAACAAATCTTGAGACACATTTTGAATAACTATGAAAGTTGAACCTGAACGAGTCTTTCAAGTGAAAGATCAAAAGAACTTCAATATGAGTGTATTTTTTCACTTGATTTTTATTATTCAGACAGGCTTTTGTGTATAAAAAACCTGCTTCTGATGTTGAAGTTGATGGCAAAATAAATATTTTGTTGCGATGTTGAAGTTGATGGTCCAATAAAAAATTTTCATTGCGATGTTGAAGAATGTTGAGACGTTAATTAAATTGTTTTGTTTGGTTTGATTGTATTCTTTAGTTTCACCTTATTGTTTGTATATGCTGGCAAAATTTATTTTTAGTTTATTTTTTTTGTTTTTTAGTTTATCATTGTTATTTGTTCACAAAAATTTGAGAATGCTACGAGCATGGAATAAAAAAATTTATTTGCATAATTATATTATATAAGCATAAAATCATTAAAAATATTCTTTAGAAAAACAATATTACTATAATAATGACGTTTGGAAATTATTATTCCTATTATTTATGAAATTATCAAAACAAAAATATCAAATTGATCTCAAGTTTTTTGTAATAATATGAATAATAATAATAATAATAATAATAATTTGAAAATACAAATAATGACTTTATTAAAATAAAGTTCAAATGGCATTGTAAAAAACGCAAATACCTTTGCAAATAACAATTTAATAGAATAATATCATAATAACTACAATTTTAATGAGAAAAATATCATCCTAAAAAAAATTTAATAAAAATAATATCATAATAAACAACACTTTAATTTGTAAAAATCAGAATAAACAAAATTTTAATAATAAAAATATCATAATAAATAACCTTCAAATAGTGAAATATAAAAAGAAAAACTGGAACAAAATAACTAAACTAAGAATTTCGAAAAAAAAATAAATAAAAGTTGATAATACTGCAAATGAAAGTTGATAATACTGCAAATGAGTAATATCAATACAAAATACACAACAAATGACATTAATAAATTATGAGGTTAATAAAAAAAATAATAAATAATAATAAAAATAAATAATAATAAAAATAAATAATAATAAAAATAATAAATAGGTGAATAAAATTATAACAAACATATTTAAATAAAAATTAAGGTATCAAAAAAAACAAAAATAAATAATATAATAGAAATATTGATAAAAACCTTGAAAAAATAAAAATAAAAAAATAATAAAAATAATAATATATACATTTATTAATAGAATAATAAAAATAATAATATATACATTTATTAATAGAATAACAAAAATAATAATGAAATAAGGTCAATAAAATCAAACGCTGAAATACAATATCATCAACAACAACTGTCGAACTCTCAATTATATGAGCATTCATAGCCTGTCAATCGTTCTCTTCATTTTTAAGTCATTACTCCATGCAGCCATGATTTGTGCTTTTTTTAAATTATTCAGCTATTATTTATGGGATGTCTGTTTAATTACGCCATCATTTTCTATGTCGGTTTATCTACACATCGGATTGATACGACCAATGGAGACATCTGCACTGGAAAATAAACACCACATACTTAAACAACGTGCGACTATTCAAACCCCGCAGATAAACACACACACACACACACACACACACACACACACACACACACACACACACACACACACACACACACACACACACACACACACACACACACACACACACACACACACACACACACACACACACACACACACACACACACACACACACACACACACACACACACACACACACACACACACACACACACACACACACACACACACACACACACACACACACACACACACACACACACAAACACACACACAAACACACACACACACACACACACACACACACACACACACACACACACACACACACACACACACACACACACACACACACACACACACACACACACACACACACACACACACACACACACACACACACACACACACACACACACTACCCCACATACCTTGATAGCAAGGAGAATCAGCGCAAGATATAGCCACACAATTGAAGCCACCACCTCGGAATCCTTCTGGACAGTGACTGCAATGATAACCCTTAGGCGACCGAGGGTCTGGTAGGCACGGCGTGCCTTTGTAACATGGGTTAGACGCGCAGGGATCCGGGTGCAGAGATTGGGGGGTCTGTACCAAACTCGAAAGAATGCCATCTTGGTTGCAAGAATAGCAGTTGTCGATTTTGGAAGAAAGGGAGGAGATTTGATTCATCTGTGGTGGAGTGGGTAAGTGGTTGGGTTAGTCAAAAAGTTGTTGGATGGGTTGGTTGGTGGATGTGCCAAAGAGTAAGTGGGTAAAAGAATGAGAGGGTGATTGTTTTCAAAAACAGTTTACATACTTTAATTCTTCGAACCAAACGTAAATTTTCAAATTAAATGAAAGTTTACATATTAGTTATGTATGGTTGTGAACAAAAAAAATTTGAAAAATATGCTCATAAAAAATTCTGGAAAAAAAAATAGCCCAATAATAAAAAAAACCACTCTCTATAGTGAGCCCATTTTTTTCGATTCTTTTCAAAACGCCAACAATCCTAATTATAAACTGACACAAAGGGTCTGGATTTCAGTTTTGTTTCATTTCAAAATTGTTTTTAATTCCCAGTATTTACATCCCTCCTATCATTTTTTTTTTGTTTTTCTATTATTCTCATTTTTTTATGATTAATTTTTTTCTTCATTATTTAGTTCTTTACTAATACTTTTATTCAATCTTCGGTCCCTATAGCTCAGTGGTAGAGCATTATTTAAAGATACCGGGTTCAATCCCGCGTGGGCCGACGATTAGTAGTTCACATAGAGTAAAGCCCTGTAGAATCAATTGCGCAACCAAAACCCCAAATAGGGGTGATCAAATGATCGACATATTTTTTTGTTCAACCTTTATGTTTTTTTTGCTTAACTCTTATTATTTTTTTTAATTTAAACTTCTCAATTTAATATTATTCAATCCTTATTGTTCCTATTATTCCACATTCATTGATTTCATCAACATCTTAGATTCATTTGAAGAATTGATGTTTTTAAAAATTTTTCTCAAAGAACAGCTTCGGAATTCATAAAATGCCAAAAATAAACGGAAACAAACTAAAAATAGCTACCATTTTCACGATCTGAAAATGTTTTGATGGGATGGTTTTATGAATGTACAAAGCTTTCCAGTATTTTCATCTCGAGTTTTTTGACTGAAGATCGCCAGTTAAACTCGCGATTCGCTTTGTACAAATAGTTCCATAAAACAAAACATAAAATTCTTTTAAAAGCCTTGCAACTTTTTCTTTGGTTTTAATCAAAAATTAGTAATATCCAAATTCAAAAATCTCAAAGATATAAAAAATCATATAGCTCAAATGGCAGAGCATAAGACTAGGTACTCAAAGTTATCGGGTTTGATCCCGGGCCAACTGACAACTAACACCTGTTCCAATGTCATAAATTTGATGGTTATAAGCAAATGTAACAGTGAGATTTTTTAGGAAAGTCATTTATACATAAAATAAACTGTAAAGACCCTAACATTGGGTCTTACCATCTGGTAGAATTCATTTTAAAAGATGAAGATAGCACTAGAATAGGTCTCAGAGAGTGAAAAAATGGAAAATATATATTTTGTGAAACTATGGTTAATAACAAAATGGGGATTATATTTTTTTGTGGAAGTGTTTTAAAGAACTCTGTTTCGTTACCATTAAAAACATTTGAGAGTTGAAGTTTTAGAAGATTAATCATGCATAGTTGAGATACGGGTAAAAATTCAGATATTGATTTTTTGGTTAATATCTATAAATAGAACTTTTTCGTTTATTTCTCAAAAATAGAAGTTTTTATTATTATTATTATGTTAAAGTATTGATGATTTATGAGTTGGATAAAATTTATTTAGTTTCTTTGGTTTGTTTTAGTTTAGGTTTATTTTTGGATCTTTATCGTTTTATTTCATTTTGAAAGGGGATTTAGTTGCAAGTTTGGATAATGTTCCCTAATTGGGTACTATTTTTACTCAAAAATATCTTTTTCAACTCAATGAAAAATCATCCTATGAAAAGCTTTGTGGACTTAACAAAAACACAAAAAAGTGTTTCTGTTTGAGTCTTTTTTGTTGTTCCATATTTTGTTTTTGAGTAAAACTTTGTATCTTGGCAGGTCTTTAGTGTTTTTTTTTATTAAAACTTTTTTTTTTGATTGCCTTCCGTCGGTTTTTTAACGTAAATATTTATAAAATTTGTAGAATTGATAGGAAATAAAAAGTTGAAGCTGAACAGATAATCAAAAGTTGAAATCCCATTGGAAAAGGTTGTTTTTAACATGGTTGTTATTAATGTTATATACTAATTTTTTGGAAATTTTTAAATGGTTATTTTCAAGAAAACTAATCTTTTCTGAATGTTCATAATTGATATATCCCTCCAAAAAAAATTCAATTATGATGATTTATTATTTTTGAAAACTATTTTTTTTAAATTCAGTTTTTTATTCAAAAAATATTCCTATTAATGTTTCAAAAACCCGGATTTTCAATGATTAAATCCATTTCAATGACTTCAAAAATAAAAAAAAAGTTTTTATGAAATATTTATAGATTTAATTATAAAAATAACATCTCAAAACTAGGTTTGAAAATAACTCTATGCAAAAAAGAAATATATAACTGAAAAACTTTTAAAAAACTCGTAATAGAATTGTTAGTTAATCAAAAGACTATAGTTTTTAAATGTATACATTCAGGTGATTAATCACAAAAAGAATAATAAAAAACTGCAATAAAATTCAAAAAAAACAATAAAAACAACAAATACATTAAAAAAATGAAATAACATTAACTAGAAAAGTTTAACTAAAAAAAAAATAATAACAATAAACAACTAAAAAAATAATAACAATAAATAACTAAAAAAATAATCAAAAAAAAAATTAAAAATAATTAACTCAAAAAAACAATAGAATAATCAATCAAAATAACAAAAAATAAATAATAAAAACAATAAACCATCATAAAACCACACACTGCAATTAAAGACAGAATTCACAAGTGGATTTACAACAGACATCCGGGAAATGTTAGTTTTATGATCTTTGTTCAAGTGTTGATGATTTTTTGACTAAAAAAAATAAATTTTTAATTACTGTAGCTTATATTATTATTATTATTATTTTTAGTATAAAAAAATTTTTTTGTCTTTTTTTGTTTTTATTATTATTTTTATTATTATTCTGTTTGTTTTTTTGTTTTTTATTTTTATCCTTTTAATTCAAATTGATTTTGAATCACTTTTTACTTTTACTCAAAAGTTCATAAGTTTATCTTCAAAGTAAATACACTACTACCACACTCAGTACCTTCATTTTCTGTTCTCAATTAAAGCCTTATTTTCTCTAGATTTATATCTATTATTTTTAATTGAAACAAATAATATAAAAAGCAATTAAATAGCATGAATAGAGTCAAATCATTTCACTATATTTTCTTCAGTATTGATTGTTATTCTCATCGATTTTGCTAATATTTTAAAAATTTTGACTGTTATTTTTATTATTTTTGTTGATATAAAAAAAATTTATTTTTTATTTTTGATAATAATTTCATCAGTAGTATTGTAGTTTAGTATTAAAAAAAAATCACTAATTATTCAATTAATAATAATATCAGTACTAGTAGTACTTAATATCATTAATAGCGCAGACTCAAAATCACATTTTAAGCATTTACCACAAGTTATATTGGAGAACATCAAAATATGTAAAGAGCTTAAAAGCCAAACGGCTGTCTTCAGTTTTACCTGGTATTTTTTATTAAAATACTCCATGGAATTCATTTTTTTGATTCCAATAACAACACTTTCGCTTATATGAGCCATTACTATTTTTGTTTCCCATATTGAAACGATTTCAAAGCAAGTTGAATGCATTTGCGATAAGAGAAACTATTCCTGATAGCATTAACTTTACCAATAGTTTAGACGCCAAAAGTAGGAATGCTTATGTAGTCAACATCTCATATATATATATATATATATATATATTATTTAATTAGGTATAACATAATATTATCATTAACCTAATATGTTCGCTATGCTCATAGTAACAAAATAGACTTCATAATTTAAAAATAAATGTTATATCCGAGATAGATTCAACAAAAAAACACCAAGAAACAATTGACAGTTAAAAAACATTGTTCCAAAGCTTATGTATTCAAGTGAAGATAACTTGAGAATATAAACTGACCTCTCATGTAAAGCTGTGTGATATCGTCTCTAATGGCATTTTTAATTTTTATACAGGGTGAGTAAGTAAGTAAGTAAGTAAATAAGTAAGTAAGTAAGTAAGTAAGTAAGTAAGTAAGTAAGTAAGTAAGTAAGTAAGTAAGTAAGTAAGTAAGTAAGTAAGTAAGTAAGTAAGTAAGTAAGTAAGTAAGTAAGTAAGTAAGTAAGTAAGTAAGTAAGTAAGTAAGTAAGTAAGTAAGTAAGTAAGTAAGTAAGTAAGTAAGTAAGTAAGTAAGTAAGTAAGTAAGTAAGTAAGTAAGTAAGTAAGTAAGTAAGTAAGTAAGTAAGTAAGTAAGTAAGTAAGTAAGTAAGTAAGTAAGTAAGTAAGTAAGTAAGTAAGTAAGTAAGTAAGTAAGTAAGTAAGTAAGTAAGTAAGTAAGTAAGTAAGTAAGTAAGTAAGTAAGTAAGTAAGTAAGTAAGTAAGTAAGTAAGTTAGTTGGTTATGTAACTAAGTTTGTCATTTGATGTTTTCTTTGAAGACTGATTCAAGATGGTTTAGAAATAGGAGATGGGTTAGAAACCAAATGTTAACAATCTAATCAATGTGAGGTTCATATTAATGAGGATTAGTTTGAACATTGTGTAATTTTACTGTCAAAGAATGATTTAATATCAGATAAATACAAAAAATAAATATATTGAATAAAATATATGAATCAAAAATTTATTATAAAACAACCACAATTTTTTTCTTATGTCAATGTTATATTGTGAAACCTTGCCTAAACCTATAGTTTGCTTTTCAATCAGTTCATTTCAAGCTCTCAATTATCATGTGTTGTTGGAAACTTTAAACAAATTACATTTTTAATACGTCATAGATAATCAAAAGCGCCTCACCTGCAACTTGAGATCCTCTCTCATCGATAGCACCAACATCCTTAGCTCCATCAATGAGTCTAAATAAAAATCGCCACTAAAATTCGGAGGATTTTCTGGTTTGAAAGAAGAAGGATAGGTGTGTGATAGATGGAAGGATGACGGATGGATGGAAGATGGAAAGAAGGAAGATGAAAAAGAAGATGGGTGAAGATCGTTGCGGTATTTTGACCCAGAATGGATAGTAGTTGCCTTTTCTTGAGATGCGTTTTTCACGTATAACTTAAACTCTTGTTGATCTTTGGATTGAACATTTTCATTATAACGGTCACTAGGGTGATGACCGTGTGGATAGTGATGGGGTTGTAAAAGTTGGTTTAGTTGCTGTAGTTTCTGTTCTGCTGATAGTCTTTCTAGTTGTCTCCCATTTTGGTTATTTTTTGGTGCGTTTTGGTAAGGGGCTGTTGAAGGTGTTCTATCTATAGTATTTGTTGTTCCTTTAGTATTATCTCTCTTATTATCATTATACTCTTCTTCATAGTTTCCTCTGTTGATTTTATTGTTCTGTCCCATACTACCATCATTGTTATCACGTCTATACTTGTCATCTTGATCGTTTCCACCCACACCATTTGATTGTTCACCATTTGAATTTGTTCTATCTCCTGCATTCACCATTTCATCCCCTCTCGTTCCACCATCCCACTCTATATTATTTCCACTATGGCTTTTATCACTTTTATTCATAATTTTATCGTATATTTCACTCGATATGAACTTATCTATATTGAAGAATCTCCATTTATATCTAGGGTGGTGTCGGTGAAGGTATGGTGGAAAATGGGGGGATTTTTTGGAGTGGTGAGAATGATGGGAGTGGTGGTGTTTGTGATGGTGAGGGTGGTGGTGTTTGATGTTATTTTCATTATTATTATTGATTTTATCATGGGCGTTAGTACGAGGGTGGTTATTGTGGTAAAAAGGGTGCTTCAGCGGGTCGTATCGGTGGTTGTCGTTATCATTTTGATTGACATTATTAATATTAAAATTATTATTATTATTATTATTATTATTATTATTATTATTATTATTATTATTATTATTATTATTATTATTATTATTACTATTTTTATTATCCTTATCTTTGGGAGAATAGAATCGATGGTTGTACGGATAATTTCTGTAGTGATTTTTATGCCGTTTGGTAGTGTGGTTATTGGGAAAGACTTTAACAGATAACTTCAATGACTTTTCTGATAGTCCTTGGGGCGGGGTGCCGTTAGTTTCTGGTGTTATTTGGGAGTTCCCTTCCCTGTTTTGAAGCTCCGAATCAATAAAACAGGCTTTTTTAGATCTGTATATTGATGATCAAAGTAATTAATTATAGAGAAACGTGAAGTAATTTAATGTAATGCGGTATTTATAAAGCGCTTTTCCTTATAGATCAAAGCGCTTGCTAAAAATTTAATGCAGTGAAAACACACTGTGGAACAGGTGCTAATTATCGGATCACGCGGGATCGAACCCGGTAACTTTAGATAATAAACGACATCTTTTTTTTTTTTTTAAAAAAAACTCAAAATTAGTTACGTCACCTAATTTCTTCAACGCTCAGCCAATCAGAAGGAAGGACGATCAGCTTGGAGTTCAGATGCTGTGGTGTGATTGGTCGGTTAATAATATTCTAGTTATTAATTAACTAATTAACTGTTCTAAACTTAAAACCAAGTATACCCTATCATGTTTTGAGTAACTTTCAGTATAATGAAATCAAATATTATATTTTATTTTATTTAATGCAATTAATTAAGCACACGAATTGAAGAGCTATTAAAATCAATACAGTTAAGAGGCATAAGCAATACAAAGAAGAAAATTTAATATTACTGTGAAGGAGGTAGAGTGAGTGATGTGAGAATTGAGTTTATGGGGAGATGAATGTAAAGATATAATTATCCCTTGGAAATGTTACTTAGTTAACTGAGAAGATTTGTATCTCAATAAAATTTATTTTTTTTTTGTAAATATGCTCATAATATTATCAAAACAAATTAATAGTTTTGAGAATATAAATAAGAAAAATTTCAAAAAATAAAAATAATAATAGTGATAATAATAACAATAATAATGATAACTTTTACAATAATAAAAATTGCTAGTAGGATAATAAAAACAATGGAGGAATAAGAAGTTAAAAAATAAATAGGAAGAGTTAAGTGTATTTAGATGGTTCAAGGATAATGAACAGAGATAAAAGAATGACTCTTGTTTATAGCTTTGTCAGGTGGTGATGAGGAGGAGGAGGAAGAAGAAGAAGAGGAGAAGGAGGAGGGAGAAGAAGAAAAGAAGGAGAAGGAAGGGAAAGAAGAAAGAAGAGGATATAGAAGAAGAATAAAAAAAAAGAAGAAAAATAGATGGTGTTAAACCAACAGCAAGAAAAATGCGTAAAAATGCAAAATAAACTAAACAATCTTGTTACAATGAGAATAATGAAGAAAAAATGCTGATAAATCTGACAGCAATAATATTAAAAAGTATGATGATGATGATGATGATGATGATGATGATGATGATGATGATAATGAAGGTTATGATAATGATTACGATAATGAAGATGTTTACGGCAGTGTTGATGGATGCCTATGTTTCTAAAGTTATTGTTGTAGTTACCACTCAATTTAGTTGTTTTTAATGCTATTATTATTGTTATTATTTTTATTTTTCATTTTTTTTTGAAATATTAATTTCATCATCTTTATTTCATTTCTTTTAAATCGAAGTTAGTTAATATCGATTTTTTTGTTAAAGCTTTGTTTAGACATTTGAAGGCAGATAACTGTTGTATCAACGAGAAAACAATTGACTTTCTAAAAACTCCTTATTAATATCAATAAAAAATAAAATCTCGCAGTTTCCTTTTTTTTAACCATTGTCTTATCATCAGCATCAGTGTGAATAATAGCCTCAAAAAACAATTTTAACTTCAATATTTGATTCTTATTATTATTATTATTATTATTATTATTATTATTATTATTATTATTATTATTATTATTATTATTATTATTTTGATATCGTAAATTAGGCTAATGGATTATGACAAGGTTTTACTTGTTTAAAATTTTAGCTCAACAAAAATTTTCTCTGCGTGTTCTTATGAATCCTCATTGTTGAAGTTTTACTGATGAAATTCAAGTTTGTGGAAGAACATAAGATGTTTCTATAAAACTACTTCAGTAGCAATGATATGTTTTGAGTATTTTATTTTTAGAAAAACAATGGAATTCCGTCAGAAATTTTAAAATGTTATTATGATACCCTCATATGGGATAGTGTCCATGTATAGAAGGGAATGTAGAGAAAAATTAACCTTGTATCATCTCACTGCTTTATTTTTTATTAAATAAATTTTTTATTTCAAGGTTTTTGTTATGCATAATTTATTTTTTTTTATTTTTTATATATAATAATTTTATTATTATATAATTTTTCTAGGAAAACTGAAAGGTATCAGCTTTCAAAAATTTTAGTATTTACTCAGTTATTTTTTTAATTACTTATTAATACTATTTTTATTTTAAAATTATTTCTGTCATTAACATTATTACTAATATTATTCTCTCATGACTAACGTTTTGTTAGAAACACCTTCAAATTCCAGGTAAGAAAGAACTAAATGGAGCAAAATTGAAATGATAAAAAAGAAACACTGAATATGTATAAAAAATAAAAAAAAACAAAATGAAATATTAAATAAATAAAATAAAATATTTTAAAAAAATAATAAATAAAATGAAATATTAAAAAAAATAATAAATAAAATGAAATATTTTAAAAAATAATAAATAAGGGAATATTCATAAAAATATGATTCCCCTGAAACATTTTCATTCACTCTCAAGTTTCAAATTCCAGCGGAAGCAGTGTTAGATAACATTTTGATTCATATTTTTGAGGTTTTTGTTATCATTTCTTTTTTTTTTATTTTATTGTGAGAGAGAATCAAAATTTCATTATTATTGTTATTATTATCATTATTGTTATTGTTACTAATATAATTACTATTGTTATTATTTTTTTTTATTTTTAAACTGAAATAAAATAGTTTGCAGTTGTTTTGTATTAAATTACCACGTTTTTTTTTATTGATTGTAAAATACTTTAAGATTCCAGTTCCTACCGGGTATAATTACAAAAAGCTTTATCCAAATGAATTTATTATCAGCGGGCTATTAAGGCTTAAGAATAGATTAGAATAAACTATTAAAATAGAAACAATTTTGTGACTAAATTATGAATTGATAATAATAAAAACAAAAAAATATTTATAATAAAATATTTAATAATAAAAAAATATATATTTATAATAAAATAATTAATAATAAAAAATATATATTTATAATAAAATAATTAATAATAAAAACAAAAAAAAAACACAGTATTGTATAAACAATCTTCATATAAAAAAAATGGAAAACAATCAGTTCACAAAATACTCATAGAATATCTTTCTCAAAAAGATGTCCGAAACAAAATAACAATATTGATAGGTTTTTAGTTTGTAGTTGATTTCCTATTCTCATATAACTTTATATTCTCTCTTTTCTCAAATTCAATCTCGTCACTATTTCAGAAAACAAATACATGTGTTAGTATATAAAAAAACAATTAACTATAGAAAAACATAAAACAATGAGACAAAGGGAATCAATTTTGAGCAAAAAGTTCCAAGCCGCAGGGTGCCAAGCATGGTTTTTGCTATTTTTATTTTTAATTTTTTTCAGTTATTTTTATTTTTTATGATTTTTTTTTTATGTTTTTTTTTTATTTTTTAATGATTTTATTCTTATTTGTTGTTTTTATTCGCCCTTCCTTTATCAACGATTTCTCTTAAGATCTACTAATATAATTTTTGTTATTCCAACTTCAAATTATTATTTCACTAATTTGTATTATTTTTTATTATTATTTTTATTTTTTTACCAATTATTTTTCTTATTTTTATTGTTTCCATCCTTCCTTATCAAGTGCACATACTAACACGTTACACGCATCTTGATCGCAGTTCAAAAGTTAGCTGAATGTTTTTATTTTTTTTCTTTTGATACCCATATATAATTCATTTGATCATTTTTTCCAATGATTATTATTATGTTTTGATGGTAGATAGTTATTAATAATCTTGTATAATATTAAACTGTTTTATCTTTGTATTAATTGTTTTATGTCTTTATTTATGCATAAATTAAGATATTCCTTATCAACTCATTTGCTCTCAGTTTAAATATATTCAAAACTTAAAACATTTCTAGAAACATGAGCTTTTCTAACTTTCTCATATCTCCACCCACCTACTTACCATCATCAGCCATACAAACACCTTCTACTGCACTTCCACCCCAAGCCAACCTGTATAGTTCCCACGTTTTCATCACCGACTGGGGCACCGGCGTCCACAACCACTTCCCCCATGGCTCGACATCCTAGGTACATCTCGATAAGGATGTTTCTTGGAGAGGTTTTGATGATGCGAAGGTGCAATTGATGCCAGGTTCGTCGGCGGGAGACGCGTATTTTTTGCTCGATTGTAGCTCTGTGTCTGGCTATCACTGATGGAAGATGGATTGATAGGTGTGAAAGTGAATGGGTGAGTAAGTAATATTGTGGTTAGGTGGGTGGGAGAATCGGTGGCTTGATGAATAGGTAGTTGGGCAGACGCATGGCTAGGTAGGTGGCTGGATGGAAAGTTGTTTGGTTGGTTAGATGGATAGGTGGATGGGTGGATGGGTAAATGGGTGCACAGATAAATAAATAGAAAAAATCAGCATTTAAAAGTTTAAATGCCTGTTAGGCAAAAAAATTTCTCATTTTTAACACAAACGATGGAATGGTGATAAAAGATATACAACAACAACAAGCCTCTTATAAACATTCAGTACATATTCAAAAAAGTATTTTTTCAATTCCTTTATCTCATCATTTATCGTTCAATTGTTTATTGAAAAAAAATTCATTCTCAAGGAAGTACTCAGTTTTTTCTGATAGATAAGCTTTTCAACAAAAAGAGAAGAAGATAATACTGGAGAAGAAATAAAAGTGAATTATCAATAAAAACCTAAATTTCAAAAAAAAAATGTTATTTGAAGAATACAAATGATGGAAAGTTGGAAAAAATTATAAAAGTGAAAAATGAAATCATAAAAGTATAAAAATTAATAAAAACAAAGTAACAAAAACCAAAAATAAAATGAGAAATAACAAAAAAATAAGAATAACAAAACAATAAAAAACAAAAATAAAATAACGAAAAATAATAGAATAACAAAAAAAATTGGTGACCCTTATGATGGCTGCCGATAGTTACCTCAAAGAGGCATTGTTGAAACATGACAGGCTTTGAGTTGACATGACATTGAGATCAGATTCAAAAAAAAAGAATAAAAAAAATAATAACAACAATAAAATCAAATAAAAAAAATTAAAAATAATGATAATGATAATAATGAAAGAATCAAATAATATATATTCATAAAAAAAAAAGAATATTAAGTAAGTCGACTATTTTTTTTCACGGAATTAAATAGAGGATAATATAAAAAACAACAACAACAAAACTATAATAAAAAAAAAAGAATAATGACAATTATTTCTATTATTCCCATTGTCTATAGTGACACTAGGATATTTTAATTATTTGTGTAATCTAAATCAGATTTGACAGATTTATTCTCGAAAGATCATGATGAAAAATATCATAAAAAAAATATCATAATAAAAAATATCATAATAAAAAATATCATAATAAAAATAAAATAATAAAAAGTATCATAATAAAAAATATCATAATAAAAATAAGATAATAAAAAGTATCATAATAAAAAGTATCATAATAAAAAATATCATAATAAAAATAAAATAATAAAAAGTATCATAATAAAAAGTATCATAATAAAAAATAGCATAATAAAAATAAAATAATAAAAATATTTCAAAAAATTTTAAATGTGTAATAATCAAAAAAACGAAAATAATAATAACAAAAATATTGAGAACAATGAAGAAATTAGTTGTAGTAAATTAATTATGTTCCGATTCCGCCGCAGAGAGCTCTACCAATATTTAGTGATAATAAGCTATTATATTCGTTATTTTTGGAATTCATGTTGTAAATATGACTTCATTATGAGTTTTTTTATATTATTATTGTTGTTATGAAGATAATAATCTCATTGTTAATTATTGAAGTTCAATCAGATTTGGCACATTTGAAATTAATTGCGTGTAGGATGTGCTGTAATGATAAGAATAATAAATAAATAAATAAAAAAACAAAAATAAAAATTATGAAAAATCAGATGTTATCATGAATGGAATTATTATAAGAATGACATTCATTTTAGCCAAAAAAAGAATCATAATAAAGGTAAAAAAAAAAAATAGAATTAACAATAAAAATATGCAAAATAAAAAATAATAAGATTATGAAAACAAAAAGCAACAAGGGCTTAGTGTAGTGTTTGGACAAGGTAAATTTCATGAATGAACTTAAGATAGAGGCTATTTATAACTTGCTCAATACTACTATTGTTATTATTATTATTATTATTATTATTTTTATTATTCTTTTTATTATTATTATTATCTCTTATTTGTATTATTTTCGATTTTTTTTATTATTATTGTTATTATTTTTTTAATAATTTTGTTTTTTCTATGTTTTTTCATCAAAATGATTCTCATTTTGATTTTCATTTAACTATTATTACTATCAGTAAATCTACCAATATTTCTTCAACGGTATGTTTATTATCATTATTTTTCCATTGTTTAACCATTTCACATCATTTCATTTATTTCACTTCAGTTTTTTTTTCATCAATTAACAAAAAAAAACAAGTTTTCAAAAGTAAAATAAACAACTCATAATATGTTGGTGAAAGAAAAAATAACATTTAAAAGTGATGATGATGAGGATGATGATGATGATTATGATGATGATGATGATGATGATGATGATGATGATGATGATGATGATGATGATGATGATGATGATGATGATGATGAAGATAATGAGAATGGTGATGCTTGACTGCTTGAAAATCACTCGATAAAATAGTTAGAATGCTTTTGTGCTGTGAGTCATTACTTCAGAAGTAATTGATAGTGGACTGGAGTTTATTTGTATTGAGATCAGGCATGCTGGATCATCATCATCATCACCACCATCATCATCATCACCACTGTTCTATAAATACTTCAGTAACAGCATAACTTAGAAATTGAAATGATGAGGCTATAATAAGTTAACTTATTTAAATAAACTTATTTCCTATTATTTATTGTTCTTATTATTTTTGTTGTTCATTATTATTATCATTTTCATTATCCCTTATTATTATTTTTATTATTCATTATTTTTATTTTTATTATTCATTATTCTTATTTTTATTATTCATTATTATTGTTGTTGTTTTTATCATTATTTATATTCCAATAATAATTTCTCTTTCAATTTTCAACAGATTTTGCTTTTGAAGATCTTTTATTTTTCTAATTTTTTTTCTACTATTTTTTCACTTATTTTGATCTTCATCATCATTATTTTTTGTTTTTGTTTCTATTTTTTTTCATTTTTATTTTTAATATTACTTCGCACACAGATAATATTACGATGAAATAGTTCCCATAGCAAAAAAAAATATAAAAAATAGCGGCTACTCCATAAACAATGCTGGCATTATTAAGAGGGTCATGTCGTTTGACAATCTTATTATTATTAATTTTTTTATATTAATGTTATTGTTATTGTTTTTATTATTATTAACATTATTTTTTTTTTAATTATTTAATTCATAATTATTTTTTTTCTATTAATTCATTATTGTTATTTTTTCATCATTATATTATTATCTTTTTTTTTCAAATTATCATAATCCTCATTATTATTATATATTTTTTGGTTTTTTTTGCTATTTATAAAATAAATTTTAGATAAAAAAATATTTCAGTTTTATGTTATGTTATGTTTTTATCCGATTTATTTTATTATTTTTTTTATATTATTTTGATTTTATTCTTATTGTCCAGTTAACATGTTTTAGCATACTAGCATTTTTTCTATTGTGTTGTTGAGCTGAAAACGTCATTGTTAAAAAATAATAGTACAGCTTCAATAATAATAATAAGAATAATAATTAACAATGACTTTAATAATAATAACAAAAATAATAATATTAATAAACAAGGAAAATATTAATAACCGAAAAAATAATTAAAATTTCTAATAGAAACAATAAAAACATAACTGAAAAATAGAAACAATAAAAACATAACTGATAAATAGAAACAATAAAAACATAACTGATAAATAGAAACAATAAAAACATAACTGAAAAATAGAAACAATAAAAACATAACTGAAAAATAGAAACAATAAAAACATAACTGAAAAATAGAAACAATAAAAACATAACTGAAAAATAGAAACAATAATAAAATTTTTTATGATAATTAATACAACACCGAACAGTATTTAAAAAATAATAAAAGCAATAAAAATATGAATGGAATATATATGGAATAAAATGGAATAAATGGAAAAATTATGAAAAATTGTATAAAAATAGCAACTAAAAAAGTAAATAATAACAAAAATAATAATAATAACAAACATCGAATAAAAAAATAATAGAAAAAAAAATAAATCAACTGGGAAATGAATGCAGATTATCGAAAATAATCACCAAACTAGAAAAGTTTATTGCAAAACAAAAAAAATAATAATGAAAATAATAACAAGAATAATAAGAAAAATAAATTTTATGATAACAACAACAAAAAATTATAAAAACAAAAATAACTATGGAGTTAATAACAATTATTAATAAATTAAACAAAAAATGACAACGGTGATGGTGTGAAATGCTTACGTAAACAAAAAAATAAATAATGGATAAAGATTTAAATAATGAATATCAATAATAAAAACAAAAATAATAACAAAAATAAAAACAAAAAATAAAAAATTCAAATATCAATTACAAACAACATAGTAGAAAAGTTAATTTAAATCACAAATTTGCAACAACAGACACCGTCTGACGCCATCTTGGGTCGAGGTCACGTGAGATTAAGGGTAAACTTAAATTTTGATTTATTAATATAACATAATACAATGGAAAACGTTTTTTTTTGTCTTTTTTGTTTAAATTAACGTGTGAAGCGTTTAATTTTTATATTCAATCAGTTTAATTCAATTATTTATAAAATACTATAATATTTCTATAAAAATATTTAGATAAATATATGATACTTATCTAATAGTATAATGAATATATATAATAATATATTAATTATTAAATAATACCATTTCATCTAATGATATAATTATATATAATTTTTACATAAAATAATTAATATTCATTTTAATATAATATTTCAATACATATTCTCTATTAGATTTACAAGACATGATGATATGCCTATTGATTGAAACGCTAGTATGACTAATGAGAAGCAGGTCAAAATATATATTACGGGTTAACTTTGAAGCGCTTTTGAAACAAAATTCGATCGTAAATCGGGCGCTATAGAACTTCAATAACATGAATAACAACAATAATAATGATTATAATAATAAGAATAGCAATAATAATAATAATAATAAACGTTTCAAGAGCAGACCCTGCTTGGAAATGACGCGCTAGAAAAATAAGTCAAAATAATAAAAGTGGAAAAAATAAATAATGTTAATAACAAAAAAAAACTAACATTGGCGTCTGGAAGGGGACCAAGAAACTTGTAGTAGCCACGTTGAATTATCAGTATCATTATTATTGTTGTTATAATTGTTTTTATTGTTGTTATAATTGTTTTTATTGTTGTTAGCATTGTTGCTATTATTATTCATACTCTTATTTATATTTTTATGATTCTTATCAGTTTCATTAATCATTTTAAAGTCATGTTTCATTGAGTGATTATTTGAACTATGATCATTATCAGCTTCCGTTTCCGGTTTAACTGTTTCCTGTATGGAAAAGAGTAGAATCTCTTTACCTTCCTCTGTTGGCAACTTGCCAACTATAAAAATTTCACTGCACCCTGCTTGAGCTGTGTTGTATTTTTTTTGTTTTATTAATATCATTAGTTATTATACTTAGCGAGAGTATAAACTAGTAATAGAAACAAAGGCATCAACCATAAATATTAGCCTTATTCAATTATATTTAAAGCATTAAAAGTACAAAAAAAAAACTAATATATGTATTTTTATTTATTATTTCTATTATTCTTATTATTTCATTATTCATACCAGCAAGTGATGATAGTAGTAGTATTAGAATGGATATTGACATGTTTTTTAGAGAAATCTTCTAATGAATGACTCAAGAAATCGTCTGTAATAATAATAATAATAATAATAATAATAAAATAAATAAGAATAATAACAATTGGAACTAAAACAACAACAGTAATAATTATAATCTTCACAAAATGAAAATATAAATAAAAACAATAACAACAATATTCATAATTGTATAAATAATAGAAATAATAATGATTCTTCGAAAAATGAAAAAAAAAATTGAAAAATAAAAAAAAAAAAGAAAAATAAAAAAAAAAAATAAACATTACTATACCAATAATAACACACACAAGGCAGCAGTGGCATTGTGGGATCAAGACCACGTAATGTTGCGTGTGTTGACCGCTACTACTGTTATTGCGCCATTTTTGTTTGTTTGGTTTTTTGTTTTTATGTTTGTTTGGTTGTTTTTTTTTTTGATTTTTTGTTTGTTTGCTTGTTTGTTTGTTTGACTGTTTGTTTGGGCTTTTGAAAAAATTTTTTTTGTAAATCCCGAGTTTTGTACATCTTAAAATACCCATAAGTACAATAAAAATAATAATATTATTAATTTATTATTAATATTATTATTATTATCATTATTTTTTTCTATGATTGTTTTATTTATTCCTGTTATTGATATCTATATTATTCTTATTATTCTTGTAAATACTTCTGTTAATGGCTTTCCATTATTCTATTATCATATTTTTCTTCTTATTACCAGATATCAGCATTAAAAGCTTCATATAATTTTTAATTACCACTTCAAACACTGTTCTTATTCCTATCTCTTTCCGTTGCTACTATTTATATAACTGTTATATTTTTTTTATTTTTTAAATAGGTTTATTATTGTTACTATTATTACTTTTTTTCATGTTTTTCATTATTTTTATTATTATCTATACAAGAGCTTTTGACGTTATCTGAATTCTAATTAAATGCAGCTATTAAGCTGTTAATGTCATTTCGGAATGAAATTAAACATAAGCAGAATAAAACAAAATAGCTCAAATATAAATAAAATGAAATTAAATACGGATAAAAGTGAATCCACATATGGATTAAAGTAAAATATTGATAAATAAATAAATAGATAAAAATTTTCAAAAAAATCGTATGTATTTTTCTTTGATATTATACTTCTATAGATTTTTGAGATTGGAGTTTATTGTAAGTTAATATAGAAAGAACTATGCTTTGAATATAATTATATTTAAAAATATAATTTTCATATTCTAAAAATTATGCTTAATTATACGGTTATAATTAAGATATAAAATTTTCTAATACATTTCAAATGCAAGTATTAAAAATATAATTATGTATAAAAATTATAAGATAATTTTTATAAATGGTCGTCTAGTTCTTATTAAAGGACGACTATTGGTAACTACGATACCTCATGCCGATAACAATAATAATAATAAAAAAGAAAAAATAATAAAAAGATAGAAAAACTAAAAAAATATAATTAGAGAGCAATAATGTAAATAATATTAAAAATAAAGAAAATGATTGAAACAATAATAATAATAATAAAAAGAATAATAATTAAAATGTTTTCTAAAAAAAAAATCGAACAACAATAAACCATGATAATATTATTGCAAAAATGGAAAAATAACAGCAATAAAAATAATAACAACAAGATTATTTCTACTATTAAAATAAACATAGCAATCAATAATTCAAAAAAACCATAACAATCAAACGCAAAATATTATTATTGTTATTTTTGTTAGGATTATTGTTGTTATTATTTCAATTGTTATTATTATTATTGTGTAATTTAATTAATATTCTATGATAAGACTATGAATTGGGTCGAATTCTAGTATTATTTTTAATTATTATTTCCATTTATTTCATTATTATCATTTCTATTAGTTCCATTATTTTCTCATTATTTCTATCATTATTTCTATTGATTTCATTATTTTTAATTATTTATTCATTTTAAATTAACTTTTCTATTAATATTTTTTTTATTGATATTTTTATTTTTGTCATTATTATTATTATTATTATTATTATTATTATTATTATTATTATTTATTATTTTCAACTCACGGTATTTTAATGGAGAACTGGCTGGTTGTCATACCTAATCCATAGGAAGATTGTTTCTTTTATTTTGAACCTTATTATTATTATTATTGATATTATTATTGTTGATGTTGATAATGCTATTGTTGTTATTACCTCCTCTATTATTGTTTTTTATAGTTTATATTATTTCTTTTACAGTTATTATTATTTTTTTTTTTTTAATATCTTTTATTATTTTTAATAAATATAATTAATTTTTTTTCTTTTATTAATATTTTGTTTTTAGTAAAATTATAATTAAGAATATAATTGTTCTTGTTTCTCAATATTCATTATTTTTTCAAACTTATTGCTGTGACAAATACTCTTGCTATTATTAAGGTAAAAAACTAATACTATCAGCATCTCCAATCAATCGCCTAAAACTGAAATCTACCTAAAAAAATATCCACTAAAAACTCTAAAAAGCAACGCAACTAAATTAACCGCTATATAAATACTCAAAATCAAAACTGATTTTTCAATAATTAAAATTAAAATCAGAAAAATACCTCTGAAAATTAAGTTAAAATGATTCCAATCTGCTCTCAAGTGCCTTTTATACCTCGCTTCTATATAGTACTTCATTGATTGATATATTCTTGTCTGTGAGTTTATCTATGTAAGTATACACTCTAATATAAAAAAAACCTTCATAC